>VDFB02181648.1:70591-375249 GCA_007258455.2 Sequoia sempervirens
TTTTTTTTGCTGCTTGGAAAGCTTATTATGGCCTTGGTAATATTTGTGGAAATCTTTGGAAAAAATTGGAATAGGGAAATTTTTATTTTCAGCATTTTGTTCGTTTTCAGTTAATTAAATTCTGCGGTTGTGTGGTTTGAGAGTGAAGTAAGATCTATAAAAACTATATTTTATATATATTTAGGTTTTTCTTACATGATTTGTTTTTCTTAATCTTCAAATTTTTAAAATGATTTTATTTTTTATTTTTATTGTTATTTAAAAAATAATAATAGTAACATTTTTCATTGTTTTAAAAAAATTATTAATGAAAATTAAAGTTTGAAAAGGTTTGACAGAATTCAATACAATATTTGTTTGTCATCTATATATTTATATTTTCACTACATTAAAATTATTTTTTCTTTTATTTTGGATTTATTTTAGTTAGGTAATTTTTTATACAACAAGATAAAAAATTGTTAAGAATGAGAAAAAATCTATTTTCATTTACTATAGTTTAATATTGCAAGATAATAAAAAATTTATTAAAAAAATTGTTATAGTAATTTTTTTAAATATATATAGTTTGGACTTATTTTAGTTAGGTTATTCTTTATTTAATGATGAGTAAATAAGTGTAACGTCATCTTTTAAATAAAATAAATTTGGTGAAACTATAAATCTATTCCTATTTTATCCTTCACTAATCAATTAAAAACTAGGAGAAATATTTAATTGATTTCTCATTAATTGATGTAATTATATAGGAAATGATTAAGTATTAAAATTTGGAGCATGATTTTGGAGAGGAGCTATTTCACTAAAGGGGCATTGAGATTGTGGGCACCTAATTTGGTTTGAAATATTAACACTTCAACTTTTGGTATGAATTTCTTACATTACATTACCTACATTAGGTGGAAATTGCAACACTCTTTTTTCTCAAGTACAAAGTTGGATAGAGTTTTATAGAGTTAATTTTTATATGATAATGGATTTATTAGTGTTATTATCTAAATTTTAAATATTGTAAAGTATAGCTATAATTTAAATATAAATGTATGAAATGATTATTTATCAATGTTAACTAACTTAATACATAAGAATATTTAAAAAAATCAAATACATGCAAACCTCAAAAGATTGAAGGTATTATATAGAGTTGTTGAAGATTTGGATGTGGATGCTCATAATTCTATGAGCATAACATTAGCGTAGAATATGTTATATCAAAATGGAATGGGAGGTCTTTTCTTTATAGAAAGTCAATTTCAATTGAAGGGAAATCAAGAATGATGTTGATCAATGGATGGGATTGCTTAGAAGTAAAGAGAAATAGGGTTAGGGAAAAAATATGGTTTAGTTAAGGATGAACGGTGGAGATTAAAATGTAATGTCACATGATCAAGGGTAAAAATTATGAAGAGATAAGAATGGCACAGAAAAAGAGGTTGGCCCAAAAAAAAAATGTTGGAGTAAATTAAATAACAATATAATTAAAATTAAAGAAAAATGATAAAATATTAAATAATTATTTAATATTGGAGGGAAAAAGATAAAATTTTAAATAGTTATTTAATAGTGGGAGAAAGGTGGAAAATAAAATAACAATTTAATTAAAAGTAGAGAAAAAGGACAACATCTTAAATAATTATTTAATAGTGGAGTGAAATGTGAAAAATAAATAGATAAATATAATTTATTTAATTATGGAAGAAAAGCCTAATGAATAATTAAATAACAAAATAATTATTTAATTATAGGATAAAAATTAAATTAAAAAATTAAATAAATAAGATTTTATTTAATTATAGAAAGAAAGAATTAATTAGTGATGCAATTTATTTAATTAATCAAGGATGAATAAAGAGAAAATGAATTAATAAAATAATTAAAAATTATTTAATTAATAAGAGAATAAGAGCTTAGGGAATAATCAAATAATTTAAATAATTTAATTATGTAAGAAGGAGGAAGAATTAATTTCAAAATGGAATTCATAGGCTTAGGACATTTTTTAGTGTCAAAATTTTGCCCCTTTTTGAGATAATGTTCCAACTAACAGAAGTAACATCATTTCAAAGAATACAAGATAGTGGGTAGGAAAGGAATTAGGAATAAAAGAATGATGCACCAATCACTAGCGAGGAAGAGGAAGGATTATGAGGTAGTGGTATTCCCCCTTCAGAAGACATGTTGGTTCAAAGAACACAAGTGTACTCAAAATGGATGAGAGGACTCAAAAGGATGATGAATAAAAGGATAGAGGAAAGTAGATAAGGATGATGAAAATATGGATGGAGAGGGAGGATTGAGGATCATCATTCTGCAATGATATGAGCAACCTAGATCTGATATTGTAATTGACATTATGCACCAAAGTATAAGGAACTAGAATGAAAATGTTCCCATTATATGATCAAAAAGGTCAAGTGCAAAAATATTCCTTATAAAACACTGATATGGAAGACCATGATACCCCTATGGAAAGAGTGCAAAAGACAATGAGAAATGCAAACAATGATAAAAACACACAAGCAACAAGAAAGCATGCACAATAAACCAAAAGAAAACAAGGACTATGTGCCAAGTCAAGCTAAAAACAAATTGATATATTGATCGATGATGGCGTTGATGTTGTTTGATGTGGGAAGGACACATCTCAAAACAATGTTAGGATTGGGAAATACATATTCTTATGATTATAATGGATTCAAGTGGATCGATAGATTATCAACTAATATGGATTGAAATGATGGATTGCTAATGGATGATGCATTAGAATGCAAGATTGGATTGCATGGATTAAGCTTGATTGAATTTGGATGGACTAGATTTGGATGGTTAGGGCATGGTTGGATTGGAAGGATAGGGGATAAATGAATTGGATAAGATAAGTTTGGATGGAAGATTGAATGGGATATAATGACAAGGGAGAACCAAGACATGGTACAGGATGGAACGGGGGAAAAATTCCATGGACAGGAGAGAGGACTTTGGATAATGGATGGTGATGGGAGACAGGATGATGATGGATGGAGGGTAGGAAGATGAGCTCCAAGGACTAGTTGCAAAGGACTAAGATGCCCCACACTAGAGGTAGTGTAATTATTGATGGAAGGTGATGAGTGATGTATGATATGGAAGGATAGTGCATAAAGAATATGAATGGTAGAGGAAGTAAGGCTTGCATTGTCCAAATAATGCATTTATATTTTCCCTTAGCCTTATCAAGATCAAGGGTGAAAAGAGAGGATGAATTGGATAGGATGGGAGGAAGGTATGATAAGGGATATATGATGAAGGATATGGATAGGATGATCAATATCAAGTGGATAGGAAATGGATGCACTGATATTTAACCCTTGGGCTCTTCATCAAGATCGAATATGGGAAGGGTCAATTGATTTGGATAGAATGAGGGATATCTAATGAATGATATGGATAGGATAAGAAAGATGGAAGGATATAATGCATGATGTATATGCAGATCCTTAGCCTTGTTAAGATCAAAAGAGGGAAAAGGGGGAATAGACTTAGATAGGATAGTGGATCTAAAATGAGCGATAAAATGGGTTGTGGTACGTAGGATAGCATGGATGAAACTTTCCCCCAAGTGTAGAGTGTAAGAGGGTCATGGATTACACATGATGCATGTTTACTAGGTTTTCATAATAGTACCCATCCAAGGTGCTACAAGAAGTGGTTTTCATCATTGGACAAATGATTTCCCTTTACTTTTTTTATTTTTCATTTATTTTTTTCTTTGTTTTGTATTTTTCAAAAAAAATTGGGAAAAGGATGGATGGGGAAGGATAAGGATATAGATAAGTGGATTTGTAAGATATAGGATGTAGGATAGGTAGATTAAGGGAGGACTCAAAAATCTAGTTCCATGGATGATATCCCTTGAAGATGCAATCCATTAGATCATGGAAAATTAGAGCGATGCTTATAGATGTTGATAGAATGATGGTAAGGGGGATGAAATGGATGGGAAGATGGTGAGGGATATGGATCTAAGAAAAGGATTGGATAAGAGGGATAGAAGGATGAAATATGCATGTTGGATAATTCATGGATTGATGGATGAGTTGCAGATGAGTGGATGGAAATTTTGGCAAGATCAACATTAGCACACACCTCAAAGGGTGGCAAATTTTTGAAAGAGAAGTGGCTTTTGAATTTGGAGATTTAGATAGAGAAGTGGATGTGAATTTTCGGATACAAGGACCCAAAATGGATAGAAATGATGAAGGTTTATTAGATGCAGTGGAAGACGTAGAATTGGATGGAGTTTTCGAATAAAATTTTTTTGATGCGAATTCTAATTTTTCTTTGGGATGCAATGATTCTATGAGTATTTTTGGAATCCGGATGGTTTTTGACTTTGAATTTTTCTTCATGGGCCTTTGTGGCCTTTCGGATTTTAATTTTTTATTTTGTATCATATGTTTTTTTTTTTTGTGTCTTTTTGGAGGGACATGTTGATCCTTTGATTTTTTTGGATTTTTGGCTTTATACATTTAACATTCCACATCCAAATTGCTTCCAAGAGAAATCGGCTTGGTTTCTGGAGAGGAATGATATGGATCTATTATGGATGGGTTGGTGTAGGAATGTTGTAAAAGGTTCAAGGGTGTATACCTTTGTTGATCTTGATGAGGTGATGGATATAGAGGATAATGGGATCTTGGAATAGCAATTTTAGATGGTGGAAAGTAAGGACCCAAGATGATGGAAGGGATGAAGGACTTGGTTTTTGAACATAAGGACCCAAAATGTATGGAAGGGAATATGGATTTGGTTTTGGAACATAAGGTCCCAAGATAGATTTTGAGGATAGGGAATGTGAATGTTTGGATATAGATAGTAGGGTTTTGGATTTGCGATGAATGGAAGGATTACCAATGTCTAGAGAATTGAAGGGAAGGCCATGATAATTAAGATTTTCTTTGATATTAATGGGTTCTAAGATACCTTTCTCATAAAGGCCTAACCATTTTCCTTGATAACACACAGTTTAACAAATCCTTTTTCCAATAGGATACTTATTGTTTTGGAAGCAACATGCTACTCCATTTTGAGGTGGATATGGCATGGATTGAATCATAGGATCTTGGAGTAGACCCACTTGGATGAAAGTGGGGGAACCAAATTGATAAGTAGGGGACTCATGGGTAGCTTGGATATGAGTAATGATATCTTGTGGAGGATTAGGATCACGACATGAAGGTGAAGGGTTGCTTTGATCTTGATTTATGGTAGGATCATGTGATGGGGTAGATGATATAGTTTTCTCTTGGCTATGAGAAGGAAGGGGATCATGAGATGGAATAGAATTTATGCTTTGATCTTAATTTTGAGAAAGGGGATCATTGGATCAGATAGAAGGGTTATGTAGCTTTTTATTGGAAATGGTATCATGAGGTTGTAGGGGATAATGAGGTGGAAGGCGATCATGTGATGGAGTGTATGAGACATCTTGATGATGACTGGGATGGGTATCATTAGATGGGGTAATGGATGGAAAGGTTTGTTCTTGTGATGGATTAGGGTCATGCCATGGAGGTGCTATGATATGATCATCATATTATGTGTATATGCTAGGATCATAAAATGGGTTGGATATGGTAAGATTATGAGATGGTATGGAAGTTATACTTTGATACTGATATGAAAGGGGATTATGTGGGTGTATGAAAGGGATGGCTTGATCTTGATATGAAATGCGATCTTTTTAGATTTCTTGATCAATAGGAGGGTTTTGATCAAACATAGGTTTATCTTGGATTTCATGGTTGGGAATAGGATCTTCATCAAATATTCGATCGCGTTGGACATCATGATCATCTAGAAGGATTTCTTAGATGGAATGGGATCACATGGAGTAGTTTTATCTAGAAATAAAGGTGGATCTATGATGTCATGCTTTGGATCAACAAGGTCAAGTGAGTCACATGGTTGACATTGTATAGGTTTTCTAGAGGTGGAAAATCATGAAATGAATGAGGTGGATAAACATGGGATGGATGAGGTGGAAGTGGGTGGAGCTAAAAGACTAGGACTAGCATTTTGTGAAATAGGCTTTTGTATGGGTTCTTGTATTCCTTTGATGGTGAATTTTTGTGCTCTTGAGAGGGTGAATTTTGGTTGTCCTTTGATGGTAGTTTTTGGTTCTCCTTGGAGGGTGGCTTTTCATTTTCTTTTGATGGTGTTTTTTGACTTGGCAATGCATTGACTAGGATGTGAAGTGCATGAGATATGGTTATGGATGGGTGTTATTGAAACATGGAATAAATTTTGATTTCCCTTTTCAATGGAGGAAAAGGATAACATGGGGGCTTGGATGGTTTTTAATATCTCTTGGAATCAACTTATGGGACAAATGATCGTAGATTTTATGTTATTGTTAAAGTATTTGGCAAGGATAAATTCAAAAATATCTTGAGGTATGAGATGGAAGATGGAGGATATGTTAGGCTCATATTGATCCATGTGGTGATGAAGGATGTTGAAAATGAAGGATGTGGATTAAGGATGATGATAGAGATTAACAATGATAATGAAGAATAAGGATTAAGGGTGATGATGGAGATTAAGGATGATTATGGAGATGGAAATTAAGGATGATAATGGATTAGGAAATAAATTTTTTGATGTGGATTATGGATGGTGGTTATGATATTGATTAGGACTTCAATTGGATTAGAAAAATTAGTTAAGCTTAAGGTCCTAAATGATGGACTATGTATGGATGTGGATGATTGATATTCTTGAGATGATGTGGATTAGATAATTGGGTATGATTAGGATAATATGGATGATTATGAATGATTAGGATGGGGTGACAAGGATGATTATGAATGATTATGGATGATAAGGACAAGGTGATTAAGATGAAAAGGAAAAATTATGATGTGTAAGGATAATTAGGGTGAAGAGAGATCATTAGGATGAAAAGGAATGATTAGGATTAAAAGAGATTATTAGAATGAACGGGAGTCTAGATGAAATGATTAGGATGAAGGGAGGTGATTAGGATAAGATGATGGATGGTTATGAAGACTAGTATAGGATGATTGATTTGACTTGGATGACTAGGATAGGATGATTAGGATAGAGAATAGGGAATAGGATAATGAGAAATGATTATGATGAATAGGATGTGATGGTTGGGTTAACTTGGATGAATAGGGTAGGCTGATTAGTATGGAGAATAAGGATGAGAAGTTTTACTTGGAGGACACCTAGATTTGTTTGCTTTTGAATTTTCTAATGTTTATGGATTTTTTTTTTTGGTTTATGGTTTTTCTTGCTTGATTAATATTTAGATCTTGAATATGCATTCACACATGCAAGAAAACATTTTATGCAAGATGTAATACAAATGATTATGATAAGAAGACACTTTGAAGAGCAAGAAAAATCCTAGTAATTATTCAAGTAGGTAGATTGATGAATGGTCTTAAACTAGGATGCACAATGATCTAGGGATGTCCTCTATATACCTTGAAGGTATGTGAGGCACAATTTTGTGAATTTGAAAGGATAATAATGCCCAACAACCAGGAGGAGAGGGTACTCCACACTCCCCCTTCACTTCCCAATGGTATAAAGTTCTCCAGGGCTTAACCAAGATTGACAAGATTCTACTTCCAAGAGGTGTGTCTTTTGATTCAAACCCACTATTTATACCCCATTGGAATGCTAGAGTTGAGGTTTCCCCTAGAGTGATCAATTCTCTAGGAAGACCCCCTAAGAAGGTTGTGCAAAAGTGATGTAAATAATGCTTTTAATCTCCTTGATCATGTGATAATGTGAGGAGAGAGCATACACATGTATTTGATCACACAAGAAATGTTCATTAACCTTAGAAATGGAAATTTGGGATGTGAAAATGAGAGTGTTGAAGATCGTTTATGATTCCCAAGATCATATGGAAAAGTGAGGGAAGAGCATACATACCTCCAACAACAAAGAAATAATACCAAGCAATGCAAACACTTATTCTTTTTAAGCCCAAATTGAATGTATGATTTTTAAAAGACACTTGTTTGTTTAAATCCAAATTGAAATGTGATGTTGGAAACAAGTTTAGGTTAAAGATATGAGTTGAAAAGTGTACACCTAGATTTTCTTTAGCTCCAAATTTTTGTCCACTTGATCCAATTTTTGGTTTGAAGAGTTTATTTTTCTCCACATTGACAAAACCAACAACAAAGAAAAACCCTTAACAAGATAATTGATCGATAATATTAGAGGGTTAGCTTAAACCCTAACTAACCCTAATTAACAAAGATTTTTTTTATATAATTATTTTAAGCTCAAAAATAAATTTTCAAAAAACACAAACCTTCTAAAATTTCAAAAGCTTTCTCAAAATTCAAAGAACAATGAAAAATTTTGTGGTTTGATCCCTATAGAGCTGATTTATTTTAAAAGCCTTATGTTGATTTGCTCCTAAAATTATTTTCTTATAAAAAATAATGAAAAAATTATAAATAATTCAAAATAGATCCAAAAATTAAAGTTTTGAATTAAAAGCTCTGAATATCATCCCCAACCTCCAAAAAAACAAATTATGCAAAAAAAATTGGTCGTTTGGGAGATATGTTCAAATATTTGAAAACTAGGGTTTTGTTAAAAAATATTGCAAGAAAATGTTGACAAAACTTGAAAAAAACAAAATAGATAGTATAGTTTTTTTATAGTATAATATGAATTATAGTGTGATGTTATCTATCAAATCTGTAACTAAATATAAGAAATCAATTATTTATCTATAAATATTTTAATAGAATATAATATGCAAATAAAAACTAAGGTTTAAATACATTAAAAATTAAATTAAATTAAGGATAACTTTATGGGGGACACCCCTACCCCATAAAAAAATAAAAATGCAAGTTAAGATAGTATAGTATTTTTATAGTATAATATGAATTATAGTGTGATGTTATCAATCAAGTCTGTAACTAAATATAATAAATATTTTATTTATCTATAAATATTTTAATAGAATATAATATGCAAATAAAAACTAAGGTTTAAATACATTAAAAATTAAATTAAATTAAGGATAACTTAATGTAATCTTTGTTTTATTGAAAAAATCTATTTTTTTATTTAAAGTAAAATAAGAAATTCAATATTACTAATTTATATATAATAGAACATAAAAAATTTCAATTAAATTTAGTTATTTCATAATTACATTTAAATAATTATCCCGTTGTGGTTAAACATAAAAAATTGTTTTCTTTCTTAGACACACCAAATTCCTCCAACACAAATTGTTTTCTTTCTTAGACACACCAAATTCCTCCAACACGCATATGACAACAACATTAAAATATCATTTTTGTATGTTGACAACAACATTAAAATAATCATTCATAACAAATAAATTTGACCTTTAATAGAATATAATATGCAAATAAAAATTAAGGTTTAAATACATTAAAAGTTAAATTAAATTAAGGATAACTTAATTGGAGACACCCCTACCCCATAAAAAAAATGCAAGCTAAGATAGTATAGTGTTTTTACAACATAATATGAATTATAGTGTGATGTTATCTAACAAGTATGTAACTAAATATAATAAATGTATTATTTATCTATAAATATTTTAATAGAATATAATATGTAAATAAAAACTAAGGGTGAAATACACTAAAAATTAAATTAAATTAAGGATATCATAATGTAATCTTTGTTTTACTAAAAAAAAGTGATTTTTTTTAATTGAAGTAAAATAAGAAATTAAATATTACTAATTTATATATAATAGAACATAAAAAAAATCAATTAAATTTAGTTATTTCATCTATTACATTTAAATAATTATCATGTTGTGGTTAAAGATAAATAATTGTGTCTCTTCTTAGACACAGGAAATTCCTACAACACGTATATGACAACAACATTAAAATCTGGTTTTAGTAGATTGAAAACAACATTAAAATAATCATTAATAATAAATAAATTTGACCTTTAAATTAACAAACAATTTACTAGGTGAAAAATATGTTCATAGATTAGTGGCCAAGACAAAATCCTAGCTGGAGCTCCTAACAAAAAATTCCTCCACAAGGCACAAGGATGGATACAAGGGCTTCAGGCACCCCATTAAAAAAAATGCAAGATAAGACAGTATAGTTTTTTTATAGTATAATATGAATTATAGTGTGATGTTATCTATCAAGTCTATAACTAAATATAATAAATCTATTATTTATCTATAAATATTTTAATAGAATATAATATGCAAATAAAAACTAAGGTTTAAATACATTAAAAATTAAATTAAGGATAACTTGATGGGGGACACCCCTATCCCATAAAAAAAATTCAAGCTAAGATAGTATAGTGTTTTTATAGTATAATATGAATTATAGTGTGATGTTATCAATCAAGTTTGTAACTAAATATAATAAATCTATTATTTATCTATAAATATTTTAATAGAATATAATATGCAAATAAAAATTAAGGTTTAAATACATTGAAAATTAAATTAAATTAAGGATAACTTAATGTAATCTTTGTTTTATTAAAAAAAATTGTGATTTTTTTTCATTAAAGTAAAATAAGAAATTCAATATTACTAATTTATATATAATAGAACATAAAATATTTCAATTAAATTTAGTTATTTCATCTAATACATTTAAATAATTATTATGTTGTGGGTAAACATAAAAAATTATGTCTCTTCTTAGACATACCAAATTCCTACAACACTTATATGACAACAACATTAAAATCTCTTTTTAGTATGTTCACAACAAGATTAAAATAATCATCAATAACAAATAAATTTGACCTTTAAATTAACAAACAATTTACTAGGTGGAAAATATGTTCATAGATGAGTGGCCAAGACAAAATCCTAGTTGGAACTCCTAACCAAAATGTCCTTCCCAAGGCACAAGGATGGATACAAGAGCTTCAGGAAAATTCACCAGAAAACTCATCAGGATTCACCGTAGGAAAATTCACTACCATGAAAAATTCACCTAATAGAAAATTTACCAGCATGGATTACTTATGATACATTTTTTATTAGGTAAATTTGTTATGATAGCGAATTGTTAATGTAAATTTTCTTTAAACAGGATACAAGTATACTAGAAAACATTTATAAATTATATGACAACATTAAAATCTTTCTTAGTATGTTGAAAACAACATTAAAACAAGAGTTGTAGAGCAACAAAGCTCATGTGAGAAAGTTTTAGAATAGTTTTGTTTTATTTGTTGAGTTTACTATGTTTTAGGAACAACTGGTCAAGATAAAGCAATTGTCACCTAGATTTAGGAATTTGATCATTGATAGAGTCAACTTAAATGACTCTTATAACAAAATAATTTTGCTCACTTCAAAATTATCATGCTATGTTTGTGCTTTTAGGCATGAAGAAAGCACAATTTACATGTTGCTAGCATTATGTAAATATTTATGAGTTCAAAGATTTCCTTAACCATTTAGCATATATGATAAAACATCCTCTTTCAAAAAGCGAATATCTTTAGAACTTTCATTGTACGTAGAGTCATGTATAACCAACTTGCTCAAATGTTACAGTTTTTTGCTCAAATGAAAATGAAAGAATATAGTTCCAAGTCCTCTTATAGGTTCCTAATGTCTCCAAAAAATGTCTTACGATAGAAAATGATATTTTTATTCCATTTAGTAATTTAGATAACTCATTTATAAGCCTAATAAAACTTATAATGTGAAGTCTATTGCAAAAGGCCTAAATCAAACATCAAAACTATCAATTGAACCCATATGCCCATTTTGATGATTGTAGAGTAGTGGGAAAAAGCATTGCAATAGTTAAAAACATGATTGACTAATTTTGGTATTCTCTTTTAGCACTAGGATCATGCAAAAGTGGAAGCAATAGTTTTAATTTACTATATATGAACCATCTTACAAACTTTTTTTTGAAAAAGGAAGTTAGAAGGTGCCATACCTCTACTGCATTTAAGCTAAGATCAACTAGTACTACACTAGGTTTTAGATAGTGACCACAAACCAAATTTGGCACACCTGCTGCAGCAATAAGAATATCTACTTCATGAGTAAAATCTACATAGAAAATTCTTTATGTTTTGAGTAGCTATCTAGTCTAAATAATTTTTTTTGGGAACATGGTTTAAAACTTTAAATTAATACTTAAATAAAGATAGTCTATATGTTTCAAATTTTAGAGCTATTCAATAGAACATGGCAAAAAATTTTTTAAGAAGAGATAATATAGTCCACCCTTAATCAATGTGTATTTATTTATAGACTAAACATCTGTACTTATAAATTTATAGATATTTATTTTGCCAGATAAATTTTGTCCTTATACCAAGCAATCTAAAAATCAACTAAGCATTGTTCATTTATCAATATTTGTTGACCATTTTGAAGCTGAGCCCTAGTGTCATGGATACCAAGACCAAACACTTGTCTATGAGAATACTATTACCATCACTCAATTCAATCAAGCTTGGATGAGAGGAATTTTAATGAAAAATGGATGAATGTCAGGGATCTTATTCAGAGGAACTTAAACTAGATGTTGAGGACTTCTCTATCTTGAAAGATCACAGTACTAAATTTATGTTCAAACCTTGTACTTTCTTTAGCAAGATGGTTTTTCTCTTTGATTTGTAGGAAAATTGAGATTAGCGATGGTTTGATTAGATTGGAAAAATAACAATTGATAGTTATATTCTGAAAGTAGTTTTGTTTGACAATACAGATAAATAAAGGAAAGAATAGGACATAATTGATCAGAATAAATATTTAGGTGAATTAAATAAGTAATTTATTACATAAATTATTGGTGTGCATTGATAGTAACTACTGTTTCTAGGACATAGTTGATGAAGATAGGTGTTTAAGTGAACTAATTGAGAAATTTTGCATTTAAGTTATCATTGTGCATTAATAGTGACTACTAATCATAATTATAATGATTTTAGAATTATAATTATTAATAATAATTAGGGCTCTAGAATTATAATTTAATTATTTTATAAAACTAATGTTGTAATTAATTATTTGATTATAAAAATTCTCATGACTAATTATTTAATTAAACATTTAAAATAATTATTAAATAAGATATGGTTATAATATAATTGATTAAAACATCTATAGTTATTTTTATAATTATTTTAAATTTTAAAATAATAATTAATAAATTAGAATTATATTTATATATTCTAATCCTAAAGTTAAATAATTATATAATTCTAATTCCAATTCTAAATTACTAAAATATCTAATTGTATTTTAGTGAACTATAGCCCTAATCATAATTTAATTAAAAAATAATATTATTATAATTGTAAATTAATCTATATAATTATAATTATAATAAAATTAATTCTAAACCTAATTCTTAATTTTTTTAATATTTTTTTAAAAAAGAGGGTAAAAATTTATTGAATCAGAAAAGCATTACAAAGGGGAAGAAAACACCCAACAAGAGCTTCAAAATAGCACCAAATTATGAAACACCTAAGAAGCACCTCATGTCTTCCATAACCAAATCTTCAAGAACCAGAGCCAAATCTTTAGGGAGGTTGTCCCAATCTGCAACATTCCAAGTCCCCATCTGCTCAGAAGCCCACCTAGCCAAGCCATCAGCCACCTTATTCCACTCCCGAGGGACATGACAGAAAACAACAGAGTCTAAGGTAGTGCCCAAAGCAATAATTTGCTTGGCCACCACCACCAACTGCCAATTCACATCCTCAAACCGCCTCTAATTTAAAAGGTCAATAACAATCTGAGAGTCAGATTCACAAACAATCCTTCTCCATCCCAGAGCACAAGCCCATTCCAAAGCCAGGAGAATGGCAGTGGCCTCCATGAGATTATTAGTATGCTGACCTCTATAAATAGAGAAAAAAAACACCACCACTACTGAGCCATCTCTACCAATGCCACCAACACCAGCATGCCCAGGATTACCTCTAGAAGAGCCATCAGTATTAATTTTCAGCTCCCCCAGAGCAGGGGGACACCAGTGGCCCACCCGACTAACCTTCTCCCTCCCACGCCCATGGCGAATAGACCTCACAATTCCTTTCCCCCCTAGGGATAGCCCCAAAGCACTAACAACTCCAAAATCACCAGGATCCACAGGAACAGACAAATCACACTTAGCTGCCAAAGTTTTCTTAAGACCCCCCAAAATTCTCACCCAAAGCTAACCAATAAGCAACTTTCTATCCAAAAAAATCATTCAGTTGCGTTCCAACCAAATATGCCAAATTATCATACTAGGGCCAATAACCCAAGCAATTAAAAGAGAACACTTGACTTTCCCGAAACTCCTTCAAAGAGAACACATTTCTACATGGCATACACCACAGATTCCACCAAAAGTGCCAAATGGCTTTTGCAAAGGAGCACTGAAAGAAAAGGTGAGAAATACACTCTTCATGACTAGCACACATAACACACATAGAAGGTCCCTGGAAACCATGCTTGCAAAGATTCTCCCAGGTAAGACATTTTCCTTGCACCACTAACCAAGAGAAGAAATTGCACTTAGGCCATGCAAACTTATTCCAAACCTTCTTCCACCATGAGATCTCGGTACTCCCAAACATCTGCTTGTCAAGAACTGCATAACCTAAAGCAACCGAGAATCTTCCTTTTGGATCGGAGTCCCAAGCTAACACATCATGCCCAGAGAGGGAACTACAAGCACGTCTAGAAAAAATCCCAGCAAGCTCCTGACGGTCCTCAACTGTGCCATCAGAAGGCCATTCCCTTGGATCCTTCCACCTGAAAACATAAGCCTGCCCCAAAGTTTGATGAGTTTTAAAATCAGCCACGTGACAAAAACCAACCTCAGTGAAGAGCTGACACAAATTTTGCAAATGAGGATGTGAGGCCAAAATGGGAGGATATCCATCCCAAGAATCATGCCAGAAAAGGGCTTCCTTACCCTCCTTACAAATCCAGAACAACCCCTGTTTGACCAACTTGGCACCCCTTTTAAGAGTGCACCAAATCATAGAACCCTTCCCTTCAAGGCTAAAGCGAACCACATCAGCACTATCGACCTCACCAAGATACTTTGAGGTAAGGATTTTTTCCCACAACTAATTTTGTTGAGAGCACCACCGCCAATACAGTTTCACAGCAAGAGCTTTCCCATTCAAGTCAGTCCTGCGAAGCCCCAATCCGCCTTCCTGCTTCGGTCTACAAATGACATCCCATTTAACCAAGCTCCACTTTCTATGCAGGAGGTTGGCAGTCCAAAGGAATTGCCTAGACATTTTTTCAAAATCTTTGACAAAACTAGAAGGTGCAGAGAGAACAAAGCATCTGTATAAAGGGAGGGCTTGAACCATAGACTTAAGTAGAGTCACTCTACTAGCAGATGAGAGCCACCTGTAAGTCTAATGCCTGGCTAGATTTTGAAACTTATCCATAATCCCCTTCCAAAACAATTTAGGAAGCGAGCGGACCATGAGCGGGATGCCAAGATAAACAAAAGGAAGAGTACTAATCTAGAAACGGAGAATACCAACGATCCTCCTTTGAATAATCTTAGGAGTATTAAAGAAGTAAATGAAGGACTTCCCTTCATTGATGCATTGGCCTGAAGCAGCCAAATAACAATCTAGAGTGCTACGCCACCTGACAACTTCCTCAACCTTGGCACGGCCCATGAGAGCAGTATCATCCACAAACTGTAGATGAAACTGGGAGGGAATGTTATTTCCCCAACTCCACCCCTGAATCAAGCCACACTCCATGCGAGATCTTATAAACCTCCCAAGGCCTTCCGCAAGCAAAATAAACAAATAGGGAGACAAGGGATCTCCTTGTCTAAGCCCACTAGAAGCCTTAAACAACTCAAAGGGTTCACCATTAACCAACACAAAGAAGGATGATGAAGAGACACAGCTCCTGACCCACTCAATCCAGTCACCAGCAAAACCAAATGCTTCTAGGAGCTTGAACAAGAAGGCCCATTTAACACGATCATAAGCTTTAGCCATGTCCAACTTGATGAACATGGCTTTCTCTTTAGAGCTCACCATAGAATGTATGGTCTCGGCTGCAATAATTACACCTTCCAAATTTTTTCTACCAGCAACAAAACCCCCTTGTTCTTCTGAGATTAGTCTGTCTAACCAAGGTTTCAACCGCTCAGCAATCAGCTTTGTAATAATTTTATACACCACATTGCACAAAGCAATGGGCCTAAAATTATCCAAAGTATTAGCCCCCACCTTCTTTGGTATGAGGGTTAAAAAAGTAGCATTCATAGATCTCAACATTTGTTTGTTCAAGAGAGATTCTTGAACAACCACCAGAAGGTCCAATTTAATCACTTCCCAAAACTCTTGGAAGAATTCAACCAGAAACCCATCAGGCCCTGGGGCTTTTCCTCTTTTCATTTGAAAAACAACTGCTTCAAGCTCAGATAAAAGGATAGGACTGAGCAAGGATTCATTCATTTCTCTAGTAACCAAAGGCAGTATGCTACCCAGGATCAAAGCTTCATCCTCCTCCGCCAGAGGGGAGTCCTCAGACAACAACACGGAGAAGAAACGAATCGACTCAGTAGAAATAGAAGCAGTAGATGAAAAAATCTCTCCATTCTCTGACACTAAAGAGGAGATAACATTACCTTGCTTTCTATCCTTCACGGAGTTGTGAAAGAAGGCAGTATTCCTGTCTCCAGCCTGGAGCCACTCAATTCTAGATTTCTATTTCCAAAAAATCTCCTCCCTGAAGTTCCATTCTTCCACATCCTTCACTGTAGTAGCTTCAAGCAAACCAAGCTCCTCTGTGAAACCTTGGTCTTGAATCTGCCAAGTAATTAAATCTAATTGAGACTGAGCATTTTTCTTTTCTTGAAAGAGATTACCAAAGTGCTGCCTATTCCAACACTTCAACTTATACTTCACAAACTGGAGTTGCTTCAAGAAGGAGTACATAGCAGTCCCATGTGACGACTTCCCAGAACACCACCATCCAAGAACTAAGTCATGAAGGGAATCATCCCTGAGCCACATAAGCTAAAATTTAAAAGACTGGTTCATACTTTGTCGGGGTAAAGCAGCAGTAAGTTTGATTGGCCAATGATTAGAACCCCTGCCATCCAAAATCTTAGAGCTAGTCACCCACCTATCCGCCATCCAAAAACTGGAAACCAGGAATCTATCTAATCTTTCAGAGATAGCCGCTTCCCCACATCTTCTATTACTCCAAGTAAATACCCCATTACCTGGCTTGATGTCAACCAGGCTCAAGAGTGCAATATTATCCTTTAGGAGAGTTGAAGCAGAATCAAGGCGATCATTACCACCCCTCTTCTCTTCTAAAGAGGTGACGACATTAAGATCCCCAGCCAGAATCCAAGGAAGGTATGGATCCAAAGACCTAACATATCGCACATGATCTCACAGCAAGACCTTACCATGGAAGTCAGTTGGAGCATACAAGTTCGAGAAGAAAACTCTCTCCCCAGACTCAAGATGAGAAGCAACACAAGAAATTGAACCTCTATAAGAGAGCCACCAAATAGGTCTGACTCTACGAGGGTCCCACAAATAAGCCACCCCACCAGAATTACCAGATGCCCCCACACATTGGCACTGACCATGACCCCAAATCTTAGGAACCATAGCCAACATATTATCAACAGACAACTTAGTTTCCTGTAAGAAAACCACATCAGGAGAATGAGACCAAATCAAATCACGAATAGCCTTTTGTCTAGGGATGCTATTCATACCCCGCACATTCCAAGAAAGCACAATCATCGAGGAGGCTGGGAGAAGTGGGTATCTATAGTCTTCACTGAACTTGACTCTACCAACGTCTCACCAGTTAGCTTGACTTTTTCCTGGTCCTTCTTTCTACCCACCTTAAGAGGTTTCTCAAGAGCCCCTTTCTTGAAATTTTTATGATGCAGACCTAAACCAGGGGAGTGAGTCTTATGTTTACCTAGGTCAGAAGCATCATGCATCTCAGGTAGAACTCCACCAATGTTCGCAGGCCCACCAGACGCCTCCATCACCAAATCAGTCCTAGCCGAAGCAGGGACTGGAGAAGATTCAGCGATAGCTATTGGAGCATCCTGTACTCCAATCTGAATCAAACTTGGAGGCCTAGAAGAATGAACTCCAGGCACCTCCTCAGCTAAAGAATTCACTGATCTCTGTAGAACTTCTTGGAAACCCTCCTCTTGGACTAAATCTTCAAGTGCCTCAAACCTGTTGAGAGTCTCTTCCTCTTGCCTATCATTAAATGATCTCTTTTGGCCTCAATTGCGATTCTGAGTCTTAACCGGGATAAATCCCTCCTTATCCGCCCCCCCACCCTGCATGGGAGCTTTACCCTTATCTGCATTCAAAGAGGGCTGAGAAGAAGCATTTCTTGTACCAAAAGTATCTGAAGCACGGGGACACCTCCATTGGAGATGCCCATATTCATGACATACACAACACCTAAAAGGTAGCATCTCGTAGTCTAACGGTTGAGTCCAGGAGTAGGATCCAATAGTCATATCAATAGAATCTGGTAGCGGCTTACTCAAATCAATTTCAACACAAACCCTAGCATAAGAAAAAATTATCTTATTCAGAGTCTGTTGAGAAGGGCCAATAGGTCTTCCTAGCAACAACGCAATCGACTATAGTATATCACTTCTCCAACATTCTAGTGGCAGCCTAGGCAGATGAACCCAAACAGGGACTCTAGAAGGTAATTCTTCTGCCGAGTTAAAACCAGCATGCCAGGGTTTGATGAAAAGACCCACCTAATTATAAAAGTACGGACCACCTTCGGAAGCCCTGTTTCGATCAGAAACACACGAGAAATCTACCATAAAGAAGTTATTTGCAGCCATTAGAATATCAAAGTCACCTTCCGGGTTTCATGTCTTACGAATCCAATTATCAAGAAATGCGAGAGAAACTCTCATCCCCAAGAACTTACAAATCAAAACATGGTTGCAATAGTATTCGATATCATTAGCTACTGATTCTGATTGAATAACTAGAACTGGACGTTCTTGAGTCCTCTCCAAACATCCATTCACCTTTTGCAATTTAAGGGCTCCATTTTGAACCCCACCCGATCCAGAAGAATGTTGAGCAGGAATTTCAGCATTCACCCTAGCCGAAGCAGAATCAAGACCCGCCATATCCAGAGGCATGTGAGAAGCCATTTAAACCACAATGAGAGGGGCTCCCGCAGCCCCAACACACCCGGCCAAAACCAAAGCAAGAGCCCAGAATGGGCGCACTAACACCAGAGACAACAGCACAAAAGAAGAAAAATGCCCCTCCCCAAGCATGCACCAAGCACAGGCCAAAGGAAGCAAAGAAAAAAGAGAAAGAGTCTCGATTGGAACCCTCAGAAGCTACGCCCAACACAGCACCAGAGGAAAATGCGCAGCACCCAAAGCCAGAAAATAGGAAAGCTAAAAAAGAAACCTAGTCCCCTTGACCCCCCGCAAGCAAGAACAAACCCTGCTCACAGAAAAGCCGAATAGAAAGCTAGGGCTTGGGTGCCCTAGTTCACCTGCCCTCACACGCTGTCGCCATCATCCTGTATTATTTGCCCAAACCTAATTCTTAATTATTAATATTTTCAAATTAGATTATTTTGATTATATTTATGTAGTATTAATTATAACACTCACCTTAATAGAAAAAGAAATTAGCTTTATTATTGCTCACCCTTTCAAATATATGGAAATCAACTTAACTAAGGCATATCATAAATTTTATCTATATGAAAAATTTCTAATACATTATGCAAATGTTTGTATTAATACATGGTGCAAATTTATGTATTAATACATTATGCAAATTTATGTATTAAAGCAAACAAATATTTTAATTGGTGTATCATTTCATTAGTTGAATGAAGTTTGCCTAGAAACCCTCCTTCATCGTGCTTAATTGATTTTCTTTGGAATAATAAGATAAGGAAAAAAAAATCAAAAATTAAAAAAGTAAAAAATCAAACATTTTACTTTAAGAAAACATAAATATAATGAAATTAACATTGTTGTGGAAAATATCTTTAAAAAATTATATAATATTTTCTTATAAATTTTAAAAAAATATTAGATTATATATGTTACATATTATACAGTATTTATTATTATAATTCCATGCTAAATTAATATATTACATATGAATTTAATAAATTAATATAATATATAATCAAATATAATAGATTTAAAACTAGATATATTATATTATACAACCATATTATTATCTTATATCATTATTAATAATAATTTATTTATTGACAAACAAAAAATTTACAACTAATCTCCCATCACTTACCAATTCTCTTCAAAATATAAAATTTATAATTTCATATTAACACTATTTACATTGACAATTAAATAACTTCTAGCTTCCAAATTTTATGTTGGCACAACAAAATCATGGAATGTTTTGCAAACACAAAACACACCCTCGAACTAGATTTCAAGAAATATATTTTAATTTATCAAAGGCAAATGAAAATTAATATTACCAAAAATTAATCTTAAAATATAGTTTGAATGTATAGATAAATTTATTTAACAAAAAAATAATCTTCAAAAATTTTAGAATAGTTGAATTCATTAATATCGAGAACTAGCAAGGTTTGTATTGCAAAAATAATTTGAATAATTAACTTATATAATTTAAATTACATAGAATATTTAAGAAATTAAATAGAATAATTAAGTTAAAAGTAAAAGTATAGGGGAATTTATTAGTATTTAGAATTCGTTAAATTTAGATTGCAAACGTAAATAGAATAGTTAAGTTAAAAGTAATTGTCATTTTCTCCTGCCCTTTCCATCTCCCACTATAATCGCAACTCTAATAATGGAGCCGGGAAAATCGCCCTTATCGCTCAAAAGTGTTGAGCCAATAAAATTGAGGAAAAATAATTTTCAGAATTTGAAAAGTTAAAAATTGTGCATTTAACTTTAAAATAAAATAAAATATAATGTATTAAAATTAAATTATAATGTATAGAAAAGAAATTAATAGAATTTGATTGGTTGCAAGCAAAACAATTAATCACTAGTTAAGTTCAAGGGGTTGCCTATAGTTCCATGATAGGAACTAATAAATAGAACTGAAAGCTACTATATTTTATCATTTATATGTACCAATATACAATGTGGAAATTAATCCCATTTGTTTTGTATCAAACAAACTTAAGTAATAAATTACTTTACTAAAGACCTAATTTTACAAAGAAAGGCATGCCCATTTATTTGATCCTATCACCCATTTGATCTTATAATCTATCTCTATATTTAAAAAAATACTATTTCTTACCCTCTCTTGCTTGATTTTTCCAGCATTATATATATATATGATAAACCTTGTCATATAAATAGATCTAATTATGTAATTAGATGTTTAAATTTATTGTATATTTATTTATATATATTAAATATAAAATAATATATATGAAAAAAATTATAAATATAAGTATTTTTAAAAAACATTAACTTAATATCAAATTTAAATGGTTTGTTCATTTTAAAGAGATAATTGAATAATTTATTTTTTGATATCATAAAATAATAATAATAATAATTTTTAAAGATATATATCTTTTGAAAAATATAAAATTATTTATATTATTACCATTTATTGAATAGAAAATAAATAAGAAATAAATAAACTTCAAGAAAATCATATTTATATAAATTATATACAAAATAGTATCAATAAATTAAAAATATATAAAAACTCTTTAAACTAAATTACAAAAAAAAAAATCCATAGAAATTGTATTGAATCTATTGACAATATTTGTATAATGCAATGGTATCTAATGAAATAAGAGATGACCTCAATATCCTATTATTTATTTGACATTAATAAAGAATCGTTACCTTATTTAAATTAGCATAAAATATTTACTAAAAAATAATATTTTAATGTGGTATTTTTCATATTATTTGATAAAAAAGTAATTGTTGACGTTATTTAATACTTCTATTTGGATTCAAAAGTATCTAATGTGTTTCATGTAAATTTTTATTTTAAAAATGATTAATAATAGATATTAAATAGTCACCTTATTTCTAAGGATGTAAACTAATTTTATTTTACAAACATAAAATAATTTATAATAGATGAAAATGTAGGAAACAAAAATAATTACCTTTGTGGGTATGTATATATGTATGTATTTGTATGTGTATACACACATATACATTACGTGGGCATATGCATATATACATATACAACATATGCAATGCATATGTATATGTATGTATGCACACATATACATACATACACATTCATTTGTATGTATATATACACATATAATATGTGTTAAAATATGTAATGAATCTAATGATTGTTTTGATAATATGAAAGATGTATATAAGCATGAATATATATAAGATGATGTCAAAGGTGTAATTTCAAAATATTAAAATTTAAATTGTTCTACTGTATATGTGGTGTATATATCTTTATGTGCTCTAGTTTCTCTTTGTGCTCTTGATGTGAGGCTTAGCCTCTCTTGAGTTGTTCTCTTCGTTCCCCGGTGTTTCCTTGGAACTTATCTTTTTGATCTCTCTATATATAATATAAAAAAACATTGTTTAATTTGAGATTATGGTTGGATGGGATGGAGGATCTCTCCCTTTAAAAGTTGAAATTTAAATTGTTTTATTTATTTTATTTTATTTTTATTTAAAATTTGATTTTTTCATAAAATAAAATATATTTATATCAATGTTATTTACATTACTTATCTTAGACATCTTTTATAAGTTTATTAATAGAACATTGTTGATTTTACAAAAAATAATTTTTAAATATTCTTTAATTGATCAAATAAAAAATTATCATAAAAATGTAAATATTTATATTATCTTTTTATTATGTGTAAACCTTTTAAATTAGAGCTATGAATCAGGAAAAAGAGATCCATAAGAATAAAAATAATTTCTTAGTTGGAGAAATGGACTGATAAGAATTCACAGGGCTATGAACCTAAAAAAGGAAGAGATAAGAATAAGAATAAAAGTAATTGTACAAGACAACTAATATTCAATATATAACCGACAATTACCACAAGCAAACAAAAGAGCATAAAATTCTTAGTTTCCTAACCGAATTGTCATTCAATAAAAATTTGACAATTACCCCACCAAATAAAAAGGCACAGAATTCTTAATTCCCTGAAGCAAAGCTACTAGAAAATGTTCTAATGATGAGCAATCCACATAAGAGGGGGGGATTCTAGTTGGGTGGGTGGGAGGATCTAGCTCTTTAAGTGTTGAAATTTAAATTGTTTTATTTGAGATTCTAGCTAGGTGGGTTGGAGAGGATCTAGCTCTCTAAGAGCTAAAATTTAAATTGTTTTATTTATTTTACTTAAACTTTATTTAAATTTTGATGTTTTCATAAAATAAAATATAATTATATCAATATTATTTACATTACTTTGTTTAATCATTTTTTATAAGTTTATTGATAATACATTGTTGATTTTATGAAAAATAATTTTTAAATAGTATTTAATTGATCAGAATAAAAAATTATTATTATTAAAATTTAAATATTTATATTATTTTTTTAATATGTGTAAATCTTTTGAATTAGAGTTATGAATCAAAAAAAGGGATCTATAAAAAATAAAAATAATTTCTGAGTTATGAACGGAAAAATGGATTGATAAGAATTCAAACCTATGAACGGGAAAAAAGGAACTGATAAGAATAAGAATAAAAGTAATTTCACGAGACAACTAATATTCAATATGTAACTGACAATTACCACAAACAAACAAAAGAGCACAAAATTCTTAGTTTCAAGACCGAACTGACATTCAATAAAAATTTGACAATTACCCCACCAAATAAAAAGACACTGAATTCTTAATTCCGTGAAGCAAAAGCTACATAAAAAATGTACTAACGATGAGCAATCCACATAACATGAGCTGGCACACTATAAATACTATAAATCTGCAGATGCAAGGAAATCAGTAACTGAATGTCCTCTTCAATTACTCACCCTCGATTACCACACTCATTCCTTTGACCAATTCCCCGAGATTTACTGCAATGCATGTGATTTGTGTGTATATAATGATGTGATGGAGCATAACAAGCAAGCCACAATCCGCTGTTTAATCTTATTTCCTCTCTCTGCAATTGAGAGCTTCTCTGCTGTTGTTTGCTGTGTTTGTTGAGGGAGACACAATTTACTGT
This sequence comes from Sequoia sempervirens, assembly GCA_007258455.2. Classification (NCBI taxonomy): domain Eukaryota; kingdom Viridiplantae; phylum Streptophyta; class Pinopsida; order Cupressales; family Cupressaceae; genus Sequoia; species Sequoia sempervirens. The sequence continues at coordinate 94,825 of VDFB02181648.1, forward strand.
GAGCTTCTTTCTCTTTTTTTCCCTCTTTATCTTTTCTGCAGAGTTGAGATTTAAATGGGTTCCAACAGGAATTGGCCAAATCTGTTCAAAGCGAAGCCTTCATCAGAGCAGCGTCAAATCAGCACATCTTTCACAATGTCTGCCAGAAGGGCGTCTGGTGATGAAGGTTATCAATCCCGCTTTCATTCTTTATTTTCTCTTTTTTTATGAGGGATTCAGGGTGCCATTATATATGAAATTTTATTGATATTATCCAGTAGTTTAGATTCGCCCAGCGTCTGTATGTTGAACTTAAAAAAGAGTGTACGTTACTATACACGTACATTGCGGTGAATGCATCTGCCAAAGCTAGGTTTTTTTATATATATATTATGGATAATATCAGGTTTTTGAAAGATTCTATTTCATTCCTGAGTTTATTTTGCTATTTGATATAGGAATATGAGTCTATGTGAATACATCTTCAGTTAACAGTTAAAGATTGAAGTGTATTCATTTAGCTAAAGTTGTCCAGATCATCTTCATCCCTTATATCATGCCTTCACGGTATGATTTCAGGCTCATCTCTTATATCATACTTGTTGGAATTAATGCTCCACCATCAAGTAACCAGTCAATTGTGCAATTATGCATGTAAGAGGAGTTTGAATAAGACTGTTAAACTAACTGTATGATCTGTCCCTTATGATTTCAGTTAGCTGTCCATCTTATAGTTTGCTGTCAATAAAACTCAATATGATGTCAATCAGCTACAGCTAGCTGTTGAATTAGTGACCAGTTATTTGGGAAAGTGGTTGGGTGTATTTACACTATAAATATGTACCAGTTTATGCTGTTAATAAATGCAACATTTGAGTTCTTCTCAATTCTGTTTTGTTGCTCTGTTCTTTATTTTCCTGTGCAGTGTTATATTTTATCAATACCTTCAGGGATTTAACCTTGGTGGATGGTGTAAACAAGAAACATACCACCACCCTCAACAAGGACATGATCTCCACCTCATCCCTTATATCATACTTCCAGAGATTCAACTTTGGTGGATGGTGTAATAAAAAAACATATACCACCTTCACCAAGAACATGATCCTCACAGCATTCCTTATATCATAACCCCAGAGCATGATCCAGTCTCATCTCCTATATCATATCTCCAGAGATTTAATTTTAACCGATGGTATAATCAAGAAACATAGCACCACCCTCACTGCTATACTGACCAACCTAATCTAATATTTCGTTATTTTTATTTTGAAATAGGAACATCGTCATCTCTGGCGATGCGGGAAAAAGCCCAGCCAAGGGCACGATGGCATCCCCTTCCGGTGCAATGGGAGATTTTAGAAGACACCTTCAATGCTGGATTAGAAAATCCTGATAAAGACGACGTTCGGAGGATAACTAAACTGCTCCGAGCATATGGGGATGTAGAAGAAGGTAATGTATTTATCTGGTTCAGAAATAAAAAAGCAAGAACCAGGAGAAAACAACGGTTAGATTCTGAAAGTAGTTCCGCGCCCACCAGCGGAGAAGGTTCCGATGAACCTCCATCTGCTTCACTTCCTCAACAGACGAATGAAACCAGTTGTGCGTCATGCCCCAATTCGGCGACCACGGTAGAGGCACTACAGAATGACAGCACTATTGTTCATACCGGTATGCATTATATTACAGTACCCGAATTCCTTGTGTAAGATATCTATAGAATATAGTGCTGTTATAATTTAACAAACAGAGATTTAGTACTACTCTTTTCTTAAAGGGGGTTTTTATGCTTTAAAAACATTGTATGCAGAATCAGGTATTTCATTTGGTATTTCCTTTGATGCCTCAATGGAGCGTATAAATCTGAAGGCTCTGTTCGGTGACAATGCAGTTCTGCTCTATCCCTCTGGCCAGCCAGTCCCTGTGGATGGGGAGGGATTCATCTTGAAAGAATTATTACACCAAACCAAGTTCTATTTGGTAAGCCTATAATGTATTGCAGGAGGTAAAGTTTGAATTTGCCAAGAAGTAGATGAAATATGGCCAACTGAAACTTGTTTGCCGTTTGTTGTTGCAGAAGCGTGTCTGAAACAGGAGATCAGCTTCAACCCAAACGGTGTCTCCTTGTTTACTGCAAATAGGGAATGGCGAAAATAAATAGTGTGTTTTGATTCCAAGGTTTTCCTTGGTACGTTATGCATTAAATAGGTCCTAGGCGCATAGCCACTGTGTCTTACACACTCATTGGCTGCCTTATATGCTCGTAGAATGTGGTCCTTTCATGGCCTATGTTTTCGATTTATATGGACTCTGTTATGATTTTGGGTGGTTTCTTATTGTATGGAAAAAGAAAGTCTAGCATTGGTTTATGATTTTGATGAATTTATACGCGGCGAAATAGTTCAGTGTTTCTTGTATATATATATTTTTTGTAATGGTGAACTTTTCGTATCAGTGAATTTCAGTTAGATTAGGTTTTATTTTGATAGAGTTTTTTTATTGTATGAAAAAATAATGTTTAGTATTGGTTTATGATTTTGATGAATTTATGTGGTAAAATAGTTAGTGGTTTTTTTAATATCAAATTATGATATATAATTTTATAATGGGAAATTTGTATATTAATGAATTTCATTTTGTTTTGATTTTATTTTGATAGAAAATTTTAATAAAATTATTTATTGATAAATAGTATATTATTATATAAAGTTGGGTTTTATCTTTCATCTACTGTTTTTCTTCATTTATATATGTTTTATGTATTTGATTTTATTACATTCTTGTCTATATAGAGTTATATATTAGACAATTATTACACTTAGCAATATATTTACACTTATACATTCATTAACAACAGGCATGCATGATCAATCCTACACCACAAGCAATTGACCCTTACAATTTAAAAATTCAAAATAATAATTTTCTCTCACCTATTTCAAAATCATTATGAACCAACTTATACACTTTTCATGTGATTACATGCAATGTCTTATTATTTGAACGTATCTAATATGCATCATTTAAAAACAAGACACCTTAGGAATACAAGCATCATTAACATATTATTCCTACTTAATACACTTTTCATGTGATTGCATCTTTATCTTAGTATATAAAGATATTTAATGCATATTGTTTTAAAAAAAAAAGACAACTTAAGAATATGAGCATCATTTGCATATTATTTCTACAAGATGCACTTTTATGTGATTACATGCTATGTGTTAGTATTTAAAGATATTTAATGTGTATTTTTTTCGAAAACAAATCCAAGCATCATTTGCATATTATTCCTACATGATACACTTTTTATTTGATTACATGCTATGTCTTGACATTTAAAGCTATTTAATATGCACCACTTCAAAATCAAGACATCTTAGGAGTCCAAGCATCATTTGGATATTATTCCTACTTGATACACCTTTCATGTGATTACATGCTATGTCTTATTATTTAAGGGTATTTAATGTACATCATTTCAAAAGCAAGACACCTTGGGAACAAAAGAATCATTTGTAGATTATTCCGCTTTTCATGTGATTGCATGTTATGCCTTTATTTATGGGTATTTAATGTGCATCACTTCAAAAGAAATATTCCTTATGAACACAAACATCATTTGTGTATTATTCCTACTTCATACACTTTTCATGTGATTATATGGTTCATCTTAGTATTTAAGGGTATTTAATATTTATCATTTCAAAATCAAAACACCTTAGGAACATAAGCACTATTTGGTATGTTTTACTTGTTTCAAAAATCAAATAGGACATTGTAGACACCTAAAAATGTCCTGAATAGATATCACACATCTAATTTCCCTTATTAACACCATTTTTAGCATAATTCACCTAATTCCTCTATTTAATTAAATTATGTCCAATTATTTAGTTAAATTCATTTTATTCTCTTATTAATTAAATAACTGAATTTATTTGATTTATTCATCATTTAATTCATCCCCTTTTGATTAAATAATGTTCAAATTATTTAATTAAATGCTAACAATCCCTCTTTGATTAAATAATTCCAAATTATTTAATTAAAACTCTTAATTCTTTCAACTTGAACAATTAAATAGTTTTCATGAATTGCTTAATTAGCTAATTTTCCCCCAACCCTCCAACTTGCATAAAGAATATTCTTCATGGAATATTCCCTTTTCAAATTTGAATTCTTCCCTCCAACTCAAAAATATCTCCAACATAATTCCTAAAATTATGGGATATTGTTTAGTGTCTCATGAATTATTTACCATTGATCTAGTCCTTGATCCGTGACTCATGGCTTATCAACCACTTGATCAATTCTTGAACCATTTCTTCATCTTCAATTCAATTTCATCCATTGATTACTATTTTTCATCCTCACCATTGATCATAATTCTAGAAATCTATAAATAATTCATCATTCAAGGTGAATTTCATTCATAATCTTCATAGCACCCTTACTCTCTTAAATTGAGCACTCACTTTGAGCAATTTAAGAGAATTATTAAGAGCATTTGTGAATTGAGCTTTTGCACAATAGATTAGGAAATTTTGAGCAATCTACATCATATCACACCAAATTTTCTTCAAATTAATAATGGAATAGGGAGGTTTGTATAGTAGTTTTGGTTTAAATGCTTTCAATAATATTTGTTTCTTTTAATTTGAATCATTTTAGTCTTGTTAATTGAATTTCATTGGAGTATTGCTTTTGGTTAATCAATTACCTAGTTAACTTATTCATTTCAGTGTTATTTGATCAATTGAGTTAATATACAAGCACCCAATAGAACCCACATCCCCATCCCTATCTAATTAGTTTTGTTTGAGTTTTATCAGACATTGGAGGTTCTAAAAGCATATCAATGCCTTTGCAAGTGATAGGGTGACACTTTTGCAAAGCCTGATGTCTTTGCAACTCAAAGGGAAATGCCTTTGCATTACATCGATGCCTTTGTTTTCTAACATTTTATGTTCTTCTATAGGTGACAAAGCGACACATATGCAAATAGTGACATCTTTGTAACTTCTTGACGCCTTTGCAGAAGTATAAAGCAATGCCTTTGTTTGACAGAGCGACACTTCTGTCTAACAAAGCAACACATTGGCATTGATAGAGTGATGCCTTTGTAGGTATAACAGTAAGCTTAATTTTTAAGGTTTATCGTACTTCAAACTGTGATGCAGGGGCGTCGGTCTAGTTTACAAGTTTTGGTTTGTTTTGCTCCAGTTTTTGGTTTTCCTTAATATTTTCAGTTTTTGATCTCTTTGGTTTAAGAGGAAACATCTGGCAGGCTTTAGGTGGAGGCAAGAAATTATTTTCCTTCCTTATTGGATGCCAGTAAGATGGCAGTTACCAATAACGTTGAGAGAGGATGGTTCAATTTGGGAGTGTATGTGTTCTCGCTGCCAAGTAAGAGAATGATATTAGTAAGATAATACGAGACGAAAAGAATAGAGAATAGAGGAGGCTGCGATTTTGAAAATAAGGACAGCGGGAGGCAAGACTCAGTGTGTCCCCAATCGATGGAATCAATTCTTGTGGAGAAGACCATTCTGAAATGCATTAGGCCGATTGATTGTGAGAGAGGCCAATAACCATTGAGAGAGACTGATTGGTTGGAAATGAGGTTTGGGTAAAGATCGATGCAGAGCAATTTAAGGGAGATGTGCAGCAGCAACGAACACATAGAATGGTTTGTGGAAGAGTACAATGAGCAGCGGGAGATAGAGTGCATACACTTGAGAGAGAAGAGTGAATTGAATAAAAATAAGAACAATGCAGATGTATTGCTATTTGATTTTAATAAACATTATTTCTGTATAAATTAGTTATTGAAAGTACTTGTCTATGTAGACTGCGTGTTGGTAGGAGCATTGGTAAGCAGGGGGTTTTTGTCGTGCCATCATTGGTTTAATACATTCCTTGTATAAGGGAAGAGACTGTTCTATTCTTGAATTAGTCTGTTCTAATTGAACCATCATCTTGCTTCATTAGCTATGTTGGTAATGTGGTTTATCGTAACTTTTTGTTGCATCATATAGCATTTGTGGGTATTCATTGATGTTCCACACTCGTTGCATACAAATTGGCAGGTATCAAATCGCTATTTGCATTCAAGGTTGAATGTTGATGAGTTTCCATCTCACGATGGAGTTTTATACTATCACCTTGAATAGTAATATTTATTCTTGCAAAGTTTCTTGTTCTCCATCTTGTGTTGGGTCATGTAGTTTGCTCCATCGACCTTATGGAAGATTAGTTTCAAGTAAATAATAATTGCTCAATTCAATCTCTGAATATTGTGGACTGAATGGGTTTAAGTTAGGAGGTCATCAAATTGGCTTTTCATCTAACCCTAACACTTTAACATTTGTTGTTTTTTATTTCTTTAGGCTAATTTTTTGCAAGAAACTTAGCTTGGAGTTGGAACATAACTAGTGATTTTGATCACTATGGCTTAGAACTCAGGAATACTTAAATTTTGGTGTTTGGTGTTTGGTGTTCTCTAAAACAAATTCATCTTTACTTTGGTGCAATAAAAGGAACAACACAACTTACATCTTTCATTTGGGTTTAAAATAAATTCATCTTTCTTTTGGGTTTAAAAAGAATAATACAACTTACACACTTTGGATTTGGTGCTTAAAATTAACCAAATATTTGATCCTTGGTGCATGCTTAAAATGAACAAGTGAGTGCTTTGTATTCCATGATTTGTAGGTTTTAGATGGGTATCCTCTCCCCCCGCGTCTAGTACGAACTTGGATGAAGATAAACATCTTCAACTTGCATTTTCCTTTTCTTTTTAGTCGAAGGATTTGTCTACATATCCACTCCCCTTACACCTAGTGTGATCATGGTGATTAGAAATAGCAACATGAATTCTTCCATTTGTTTGTAGGAGGCCTGCCTTGGGATACATCTTTATTAAGAACCCAAGGGATTGACCTAAAGTGATGTTTTCTGACATGTTATAGAAATTGGATGAGAGCGACATTTGTTTGATTTGTGCATGTAGAGTGCTAGAATTTTTCTAGGGAACCAAGGTAATTCTGGATCCCAAGGAGATGTCTAAGTAGTCGACGGTATTAATGGATGTTCCCTCCACTAAGAACCATTTTCTTTTAGAAGCCTATAAGACTTATTGAACATCCTCTATAGTGGTGCATTGTGGTGCTATCAACACAAGAAGTTACCATGTTTGGTCCTTGGTTAAGGTGATAAGGTGTCTTGTGAGGATCTAATCCTTTCAAGGAAATCGGCTTTAAGGTGGTACATGACCTTAGCATACCCTATTTACCCACTCCTTGGATTCAAATTAACACGCAAGTTTGGTGAGCCTACTATAGTTGGATAATCCTTGTAATACCACTAAATAGGTTGTTCTTCATGATGTGTATTCTTGTGGAGACCTTGTGACACTCTTTAGTGTGGCCTTTTGGAAGAAGGACATGTGAAAAGCATCTAATCACCTAATCAAATCAGTTTTACATGAACATTGTATACTGTGTTTTTGCAAAATTAAAACATCAAACAAACTAGGTCAAGTCACATAAATTAAAGATCATCCTCTAACAAATCGATGCATTTGTCCCAAAAGTATGGTGCTTTTATACAAATTGACACTTCCATTTTTATTAAATTGGCACCTTTGTTTGTACATTGATACTTTTTCACATCACGATACATTTGTCAGAGTAAATAGAAATTTGCATAGTGACACCTTTGTTTGGATAGTCTGACACTGTCGTCAAACATTGATACCTTTGCAAATACTGATGCCTTTGCAAAAAAATAAAATGATGCCTTTTTCAAAACTTCAAAAGAATAAAATTCAAAACACTCTGCTGATTTTTTATTTTGGTTTACAAACATTAAATGGTCTAAAATTCATGAAAATTAAACTAATAACTATCTGAATTACTCAAAACATCAACAAAATTATGTCTTTTAGCTTCATTTTGGAAACATCAAAACCTCACTAGCCTTTATTTTGGATCAACCTTTTTGAAACAACAAGAAAAACCATCAAGTTCAATTCACTCAAACAACAACTTGATTTAAGACATTATCCATTTGAAACTAGATCTTCACACGTCACTTCTTAATTTGTCATATTTCTTGAAAAATAATCTAGTTTTCAAGTATGAAGTCAAATTATTATCAAATCATGGTGAGTTAGCATACCTTAGAGTCACAAGTCTACTCTTAAGGTTGCAAATTCATTATCATAAAAATAAAAAACAAATCCTAGATCTAATTCAAAATGTTGTCTATATTGAATGTTTCATACCATTTCATCCAACCAAATTCCATTTTAAACAATTGGTCCAAAATTAGTTAAGGTGTCACTTTTATCCAAATTTGAGGAAACATTTGAACACAAATATTTGAGTAAAACATCATCATCAATATATCTAAAGGAGGTCACAACTTGTGTGTTCACAATTAGGTCACAATCCAAAAAGAACATGGAGGCTAATCAAATTGTGTCAAACATTCCAATGACTACAAATAGTTGAGATTTAGAATACGGAATTCTTAATACCACAAATTAATTCAATTGCCACCTCAAACATCACAAATTGAAACAATTTACATAGATGACTACAAATAAACATAAGGAATTTACCCCCGATGAACTTCTTCAAATGTCATAAGATCCAACTCTTCATCACATCATAGAGACCATGATGAATCTAGATCCCAACTTGTACCTGTTGAAACTAGCACAAAGTGGGACTAAACTTCCATAAAATTTTGATGTCAATACACTCAAAGAAAAACCTTTAGATGAAACCTTTGCATACCTAGCAATAATAAATCAACCTTATGATAGTGAATCTTTGTAAAAATATATGAAAAATCATGGGGTAAATGTACCTTCTCAAAACTTGAGCTTGAATAATCCTAACACTCAACAACATCAACAACCACCAACATTCAATGTTCAAGGTTTAAACATGACAAGTTATGGGGTAAATGTACCTTCTCAAAACCTGGGCTTGAATGGTTTTAATTGTCAACAACATCAACAATCTCAAAATCCACCACCTCAACATCAACATCAATAATCTTAAAATCAACTACCTCAATCTCACAATCAACCACCTCAATCTAAAATAAACCCATCAATCTCAAAATAAACCACCTTAATATCAAAATCAGCCACCTGAATATCATCAATCTCAACATATCCAATATCAACATCCATAGTAGCAACATAAAAAACAACATCATCAAAATCAGCTAAATCCTCAACATCCACAACAACAAAATCAAAAATATCATCAACATCAACAAAAATATCAATATCAAGCATCTCCTCAACAAAATTTCATGCCACAAAAATAAAACATTCCTCCACACCATCAACAACAAGGTCATATTTTCACTTCACAAAATCATCAACAAAACAACATTCATCCACAACATCAACAAAAAAGGTCATATTTCATTCAATTCACAAAATCACCAAAAAAAAATTCTTCTACAACATTAACAACACATTCCATCCCCTCAACAAGGCATCACATATCAACAAACACAACAAAAATTACAACAATTGCAAGCACAATGACAACTACAAGATTGCAACAAAAAAAACTTGCACAACATCAACTATTTTTGAATCAAAATCAATATGGCCAATACAATGCCTTCACACCACCACCTACCAATTCAAACAATCCTCCATATGATCAATACAACACAATTGTACCACCTTACCAAGATCCATTATTTAACTCATTCGTCATTCCACAATATAATACATATGATTCATCACCAATAATTGGTCCCTTGGACATATCATCTCAACTACAAACCTTAACACAAAAGATCCAAGATATTCAAATGGGGAAGACAAAACATTGTACGTAGTACAAGATCTATGTCCCTTTGACCAATGACATAGTGAAGGTTAACTAAACCTGATCCATACGAATTCGAGGCATATTTAACCTACTAAGCATTAATGTCAATAAGATCATTCACTATAAAAAAAGACAAAGAAGACATTAAAACTAACATTCTAAATCATGAAAGCTTGAAAACCCTCTAATCTAAGACATTGAAACTTATCCTATTGGGAGAGTGGTGTCGCATTGATGTAGAATGGTGACCCTTTCCCAATCCCTTGGATAATGAGCTTGTTTCAATCAATTTTATTGAAGAAAACTGATGAAACCATTGATAGATGTGTATGAAAACATGATTTAAAGCTAAATGAATATGATGCAAGCTATTTTAACATGATTTATATTAAGATGATTGATATGGGTGTATGCAAATCTACTCTAAATGTATGCAAGCTTAAAAATATTAAAATCCTAAATATCAAATAAGCTAAATGTATGCATCTATGTTATCATGGAAGCCATTAATGGAAGATTAAAGCTAATATGCAACTAAAAATGAACTAAAATATGATAAATGTGAGTAAAGTATAAGTGTGAGTGTAAGTGAATTGAACAACATAAGTTTGCAATTGAAAGATGGATTCATTTGCCTCCAAATAGTGTTCTATTTATAGGAAAGAAAATGAGAAATGAAGGTTGAGATCAAAAATATTAATCAAGGGTCAAGGATGAAAGCAAGAAGAGGCATGGATCATGGATTCTCATCAATGAGTGAGAATGTAAGATGAGATTTAATCAAGGGTTCTCATTTGTTCCAAACAAACACACTTTTGACCTACACACAGGTCACAAGGTAACTTTCTCAAGAAGTCACAAGTTTAGCTCGCTCAAGAAGCCAAGTGAGAATATCCCTTTTTCAAATGACTAGAGGAGAGAGAATATTCTTTGGAATATTCTCATGGTTGAGGAAAAAGGATACTTTGCAATTTAAAACAAAGTTTTAATTGTGCAAAAAGGGAAAGGAATATTCCATGGGAATATTCCCCTTTTGGAGGAATGTACAAATGAGGAATATTCCCTTGCAAGTGGGAGAATTAGTAATTTGATAATTAAAACAAAGTTTTAACCATGCAAATTAATGGATTTATATGATATTCATTAAATAATTGATTTAATGGAGATCAAATGAAAAAGCAATGGATGAGATTGATTTGATCTATCAATGGTCACAAATGAAAGGAGGATGAAACATGGATCAAGGATTATCATCAATGGATGAGAATCAAAGATCACATGGATCAAGAAAAGATCAAGGGCTCACAATCATGCAAAAAAACACACTTTGCAATAACTTTAAAAAGTTGTTTCAATGTTTGTTTGGAGTAATCATTACCTTTTTTTGTAGAAAAATAGGAGAATATTCCTTTGGAATATTCCCTATGCAAGTGGATGAGAGGGAAATTAGCAATTTAGTTAATTAAAACTAGATTTGAATGTGCAAAATCAGGAATGTAAGGATATTCATTAAATTATTGATTTATTTAATGAAAAGGAGATGCAAATATGATATTTAATTAAATAGTTTAGGTTATTTAATAATATAAGGGGACTTAGGGTTAAAATTAAATAATTTGAATTATTTAATTAAATCAGATTAAATGTTAGTGTGAGAGGGGGTGAATTAACCCAATTAGGTCAATTAGATTAATAGGTGAAAATGAGGCATTTATTTAAATAATTAGGCTTGTTTAATTAAACAAGCAAAAAGAGGATGGGTTTTAGGATGAAATGATGTTAGTTAGCAATTGTGATTCATTGAGACATTTTTAAGTGTCTACATTTTTCCCCTCTTTGAAGCAATGTTCATTGCATTGGTTCAAAGACTGATGTTGATTCCAATGTTGATTTTGATGTCGATGACGATCTAAAATGGATATGGATGATCTCTTTGAGATGTTGATATCCAAGCTAAAGTTGATTGATCTGATTGGTTGATTGATGACATTGTTGAGGATTCACAACAATGCAAGGATTGTATTAAATAACATGAGCATTAATAGGGAATGATATATCCCAATGATGATTGATTTGATAGATTGATCAAGATTTTCTATCAAGTCTAGGAATAAAATTCATTAGATGATTTGATATCGATATGATTGAAAGATGGTTGGTTTCCCCCTCAAGAGATTGATTGGGGAATAAAGTGTTCTGATCAGACTCATGATAGGTGAAAATCAAACTTATATTTGAGATGCTTGAGATTTCAAGTTTCTTTTGAATCAAAGAGCTGCAAATTTTTAGATTGTTGAGATAAAGATGATATAGATGCCCCACTGTGCCCCAATGGAAGATGGATTGTTGTCGTGATAGCTCAGATATTTATCTAGACAGATTTCATGATGGATAGACAATCATCGACTCTGGGTAGCCTCATGTATATTTTGATGTAGATTCCATAGATTTGATGCTTAGATAGAATTGTTAGTAAAGATAGAAGAATAAGATGAATGGATTGACTATTGATTTTGAGATTGATTTAGAAGTCTAACAAGTCCATGATTCACCAACACTTTATTAGAGATGGTAATGAGAGATGCATGATGATGATGATTTTCTCATATCATGGGATTGGGATTTTTCGTCATTCCTTATTTCTGATATAGCACATAGACATGATGCATCAACGTATTGAAAACTAGCATGGCGTTGTATCTAGTGTAATGGATTTTGACTCTGCAAACAAATAGGATAGTTTTTGTTCATGAACCTTGACATGCTCTGGAAACCTTGTTGGAATTTTAGGTCAGAAGCTTAGAATATATTAGACCAAAGCATACGCAGTAGTCAACAATGTACTTCAAACAACTTTCCTACACACAACTAAGCAAGTATGTGCCAAGATTATTTTACAAGAATACCCACAAGCACAAAAAACAAAAGATAATGATCAATGCCCCATTCCTTTCTCTCTAAATCATTTTTATAGACATCATCGACAGGTCCTTGGAATGGACCATTAAGAAAAATCAAAAGAAAAATCAAAGACAAACAATCAGTGCTATCTATATCTCTTTCCTAGTTTAATTTAGCTAAGTTGATTTTTTATACTAATGCCCATCATAGGAAGGATACATCCTAGGACATGTTGATCAGATGATTTTGTTTATGATGATGATGCTATGATGAGCCACCGATATAAACTTCACTAATGCATTTACCTATGATCTAGACTTTACATTTTGACACTTAGGTTCTCAATTTACGACTTGTGACACTTGTTTTCTACTTGTTTTACCAAAGGTTGAAGATGATGATTGATTTATTATAGATGGAGGTTTATTGTAGGTGAAAGTGAAATGGGATGGGTAGTTTTGGATATTTCAATGTTTTTGTTATTTTGAAATGTTTTGAGGCTATTTTTGCATCTTTTTGAAAGTTTATGCAAATGTTTATGTTTTCAATTATTTGAGGTTGTTTAGGGTTTTTCTAATATATTTGATGTTGTTTAGGTCTTTTGAACATTTTCTAAGTGTTTTTGAGATTTTATGAGATTTTGAATTTTTTTTATTTTTTGATATTTGAATGTTTAAGACTTTTGAGATATTTGAATGTTTAAGGCTATTGAGATATTTGAATTTTTAGGGATTTTTAAGAGAATATTTGACCAAGAATCTAACCTAAAAGAACTATCCTAAGGGCCTCGAGGGTTGATCAAAGATAAGCCTTGCCTATGTTATACTCATAGAGACCACGTAGTTTGACTGACTCAACCTATTTAAAAGATGAAAAATGCACATGTCATGGAATGTCAGATTATTATGATGGAATCCTAAAATACTGACCTAGGGTGTCTTGGGACACATCAATGATTATCTTTCCTACGTTCAAGCTCAGAGACGACATAATTTGAGAAGGGTACTTTTTTTTGGATTTTTGATGTTTTGACCTTTATAGGGATTTTGATGTTTTTTGGATGTTTTGTATTTTGAATTTATAATTTTGTGAATGTTTTTGGATTTTAGCTATACAAGATTTTGATATTTTTAGTTTTTCGGCTATACAAGATTTGGATCTTTTAGATTTTGATGAATTTTTATGAATGTTTGTAGGATTTTTGAGAGATTTTGAGGCAAACAATACCTATAATATGATGTCGATGTCACATTGTGAGATGTCATACATGGATCAAGAGTTATTTGAAAATAAGAGTGCAATAACCTACCCCTAGTGTCTAGCAATTCTTCATAATACAATGGATAACCAAGATAGGTAATGTATATGTGAAGAGTTTGATAGAGTTTTAGCATGCTAGATATAGTCTATGGGACTTCACGAGATAAAATGGTAAATACCTTGTCAAAATTCTCCCATGAGTAGAGTTGAAGTATATGTCGAATCTTTGTCAAGATCAAGATAACGTGGAATATTTGGATGAATCTGGATTGGATGGATGGAGAGAACATTGGATTTATCATGAAAAGGATGAGATGCTTCTGTCTCAGAAGAATCATATAGACACTCGATTCTACTCATGATGCTTTTTTTCTAGGTTTTCATCATAGTACTTGCCAAAAGTACCACCGTAGTGGTTTTCACTAGAGGACGATTTTTATTTTTACTATTTTTTTATTTTTATTTTTCAAAATTTTACCCTCATGTTGAACCACCTAGTGGCATTGATGTAGAGATCACTATCATAGCATGTCAGTGATATCCTTCCTAAAGAAGTTGCTTTACTAAGATACGAGCACTTGAATGCAACCTTGAAGAACTTTGATCTACCTTGTGGATACCAGAATTAACCTTGTCTATGTGCATACATAGCGATAAAGTGCCTTCATAATCCTTATTATGAAGGGTAGCTACTAACACACGGTTAATGCAAGAATTGGATTATTGTGAATGGAGTGTATGGTGTCATGCATCAAGGAATATTAGATCGATTTTTTGATAGTTTGGAACCTTTGACTCTCCAAACTTGGGAAGATGAGCAATGATGGGTGGGAATGGAGGTTGTCATGGAATTAGGACCAACCACTAGATATACTTTATTCCTTACTTGACAAGCTTTATTTTGTATTTGAGGACTCTTTTGATGGATACATTTCCTTTTTTTAATTTTTCCCCATGGTTTCTTTGACTAATGGATTTTTTGAGGGATGATTTTCTTTATTTTTCTTTGGTATCCATTTGTATTTTCTTTGTCCTTTTTGCTTGACGAATTCATTTGTTTTGATGATTTTCACCTTGCTTTGATAGGAATTAGTCTTTTATGTATGTCCCAATTTGTGTATGAGATGATGGGTGAATGCCAACTCAATATACAACTAGTTGTAGCATTAACAACATTTTAATCATAATGATTCTTCGTGCCCCATATGTTGATGTTTTTTGTAAACAAAATTTCCCCCGGTGTTGTGAAGGTATTATCAATACCTGATCCTTTGCCCTAATAATGTACCCTCTAATCCATGGCCACTGAATATGACTTGTCATGAACACAGGATATTGCTATGGGTTCCTACTATTCAGGAATATGAGTTATTTGCTTTGGTTCTATGACATCATTCTTTTTTGATACTACTTCAAAAGATGTTGATGCTGACTCAAAAGATATTGATGATCCACAATCACTATAAGAATCAAGAATCTTGACCATTGCTTGCTCTTGTGTAGGAATATCAAGAGTGGGAGACTCATGTTTTGGATGAAGAACGTTTATATGCTCATTAGAAAGAAACATCTCAGGGGTATATCAGAGACATCTTTGGAGTTTAAAATGGTTTGGAAGATGTCCTTTAGCTCTTGGTGAAATTCTGGGGATAGGGGTTCTTGATCCTGACTTGATTCAGAATAACTAAATTTTTATCCTCAAGATCCTCCTCTTGACATGATCCTTGGGTGGATGATACATCATCATTAAAAGACTCTTCACAATAGTTTGTGGGTATGGGTGCAACAAGGGATATTTATGGCTCATTTGGAGCTTCTTCAACATTCCCAATCATTGAGTCGTATGTGGGAGAAATATCACAATCTGATATCCACTTGATGTCATTATAGTGTAAAATAGTGCTAAACATTGTTGAAGGGTTAGGACTTTGTTTTAAAATAGTATCTTGATACATGTCTGATTCCTCATGTTGTGATAAATAAATATGTCCCACTGTGGTATCAAGTGTATTGTTTATATTTTTGAGGTTGATGCCTTTCCTATATCTTTTTCTTGTGTATGGTCAGGCATAAGGTTTGATAAATTTTTAGATTTTCATTCCTAGATTTTTGATCGACATGAATGTCTCCTTGTTCAATAAGATCATCTATTAGATGTTTGAGTCTAAAACAATTTTGTGTGTTATGGCCTTTGTAGTAGTGAAATTCACAAAAATGATCTTCTTTATAGCTACGAGGTTTGACTTGTGGCTCTTGATAGTTTGAGAAATCTAGGAGTGTGATAATATTAGACTATATCAACCACTTCAACACATCTTCCATAAGTTCCCCTAATCAAGTGAATTATCGTTTTGGAGCACTATTTGTTTTTTTGTTGTCCATGTTGAGTGTTTATGGTTTGGATGTTTTCTTTCCTTGGAGCAGTTAAAACCACCTTTGCATCAATAGCACCATCACTAGTAACATTCTTGTTCTTAGACCAAAAGTGAGATTTGTCGTTAGAACTAGTGGATGGGTGGTTGGCTCTATATACTTGTCTATTTCCCTATGAGATTAGGGTTCTCTCAATGTTAAGGGCTCTAAGGACAAGCTTATCATAAGAGGTAATGCACTGCATTGAAGACACAACTCATAGTAGAGGATTCATATTTCTTATCTTTGGTGATATCTATTATTCTCATCATTTTTAGTTTATGCCTTATTTTGTATCCTCACAAACATGGATTATACTCTATTAGAGTATTACCATACTTTTATTCTATGTAAACTATAGCCTTTTTGTGATGCATTCTTGGTTTCATATAGAAACTTGACTTTCTTGATGTGTCTAAATGAAAGCACAAAACCTAGACTAAGAAAGTACATTTTAGATGATATTGTGGGAATGTGGACATCTAGCAAAAAAAACCTCTAGAGAATCATTTCCCAATTTATGTCATTTCAGTTTTCTATTTCAACAATTTATTTGTAAATTTTACTTTTGCATTTTATTCATGTCCAATTTTCTATTTTGAGCTTTATTTTTTTAATAAACATAATTTAATTATACATAAGATAATCTAAATTTTATATTACACTTATATACTTTCAAATTTATCTATATTGATATCAATATCTATTAATATTTTGACACTTTCGTGAACTAATGAATTTGCAAACATGAAGTTCATTGTTGATGTATTACTTTATATATGTATTTACCTGTATTATAATTCATTTTTAGTTAATTACATAATAAGGGTTGACTTAGTATTTTTTTTATTTGTAGAAATTAATTTGAGTTATTTTATTAAGAATAAATTATTTTGAAGTGTCATTTAAAATGTTAGTTGAAATTAAAAAATAAAAATCTAGTGACTAAAAGATTTATTACATTATTTGTATTAAAAGTCTAAAGATATAGATGTCTATTCATCAAAAAAATTAAATGGATAATTAAATACTAATTTTCATCAAATTTATTTGATTAATCATTTATTTATATTAACATAAATAATTAATAAAAAGATAGTCATTGAAAGTAGTATTTTTTATCATCCTCCCTAATAACTAGACTTTGTTTTCATTATTTAACACCTACATTTGACTTAGAAAATATCAAAAAAAATTCATGTAAATTTTCTTCTTCTACAAATGCTGTAAATTGGCCAAATCTGTTCAAAGCGAAGCCTTCATCAGAGCAGCGTCAAATCAGCACATCTTTAACAATGTCTGCTAGAAGGTCGTCTGCTGATGAAGGTTATCAATCCCGCTTTCATTCTTTATTTTCTCTTTTTTTATGAGGGATTCAGGGTGCCATCATATATGAAATTTTATTGATATTATCTAGTAGTTTAGATTCGCCCAACGTCTGTATGTTGAACTTAAAAAAAAGTGTACATTACTATACACATACATTGCGGTGAATGCATCTGCCAAAGCTAGGTTTTTTTATATATTATGGATAATATTAGGTTTTTGAAAGATTTTATTTTATTCATGAGTTTATTTTGCTATTTAATATAGGAACATGAGTCTATGTGAATACATTTTCATTTTAGAGTTAAAGACTGAAGGGTATTCATTTAGCTAAAATTGTCCAGATCATCTTCATCCTTTATATCATATCTTCGCAATATGATTTCAGTCTCATCTCTTATATCATACCTTGGGGGATTTAACCTAGGTGGATGGTGTAAACAAGAAACATACCACTACCCTCACCAAGGACATGATCTCCACCTCATCCCTTATATCATACTTTCAGAGATTCAACTTTGGTGGATGGTGTAATAAAAAAACATATACCACCCTCAACAAGAACATGATCCTCACCGCATTCCTTATATCATACCTCCAAAGAATGATCATAGTCTCATCCCCTATATCATATCTCCAGAGATTTAATTTTAACCAATGGTATAATCAAGAAACATACCACCACCTTCACGTACTAACCAACTCAACCTAATATTTTATTTTATTTTTTTGAAACAAAAACATTGTCATCTCTGGTGATGCAAAAAAAATCCCAGCCAAGGGCACGATGGCATCCCCTTCCGGTGCAATGGGGGATTTTAGAAGACACCTTCAATGTTGGATTAGAAAATCTTGATAAAGACAACATTTGGAGGACAACTAAAATGCTCCAAGCATATGGGGATGTAGAAGAAAGTAACGTATTCTACTGGTTCAAAAATAAAAAAAAGCAAGAACCAAGAGAAAACAACGGTTAGAATCTGAAAGTAGTTCCGCACCCACCAGTGGAGAAGGTTCTGATGAACCTCCATCTGCTTCACTTCCTCAACAGATGAATGAAACCAGTTGTGCTTCATGCCCCAACTCGGCGACCACGGTAGAGGTGAAGGCCAGAGGCAGAGGAATTTTCACAGTAAAAATAAAACTTAAAAATATATTTTCTTCAACACAGAGCTGATGCTCGTTAATTTTTTGTATGCTCACATTCACATTAAAATTCAAAAGTAAATTACATATACAAAATATAGGTTAAAATTCACGTGAATATCGGAAGAGAGGGCCCGACAAAAATTTATTACAAATTACCTAACCGCTTTTTCCCGTCAAAACGCATTTAATAAAAAGTCCTTTACAATAATATTAAAACTTAAATATTAAATTTTCGTACTACGAAATTTTCTGGCGGAGGCGGCATTATAAAAGGTTCCCCACGGTATCGCAATGGGTAAAACCCATATTGTGATATCGCGGGCAGCGGTTTGTTGACAGTGCGGTAAACGACTAGCGGTTAAAGATAAAACAAAATTGCTACGGGGTCTCCCGCAGTATCGCAATGGTTATTTTCTTTATTGTGATATTGCGAGCAACGGCAGGAGGTGACGGTAGCAGTTAGGGTTAACATTCCAACACTCCCCCTTAAACATAACTGCACTGTCCACCATGCCCAATCTGTTTCTTTGAAAAATGAAATTATCTCTTCCCAGTGGCTTTGTGAAAATATCTGCACTTTGCTCTTCTGATTTGCAAAACTCTAAAAATATGTCACCATTGTTAATTAATTCCCTGATAAAGTGATATCTGGTATCAATATGCTTGCTTCTCTTATGAAAGACTGGATTTTTTGAGAGAGCTATGGTTGAATTGTTATCACAGTAAATTTTGGTTGCCTCCATTTGTTCATTTTGCAATTCCTTCAAAATTATTCTCATCCAGACTGCCTGGCATGCTGCACTTGTGGCTGCTACATATTCTGCTTCAGCTGATGAAAGATAGACTATTGGCTACTTCTTTGAAGACCATGAGACAACTCCAGTCCCAAAATTAAATACATAACCAGATGTGCTTTTTCTATCAGCAATGCTTCCAGCACAGTCACTGTCTGTGTATCCTATGAGTTTGAACTCATCTGAACTTGAATACTTAATGCCAAAATTCCTTTTTCCACTTACATACCTTAAAATTCTCTTCCCAGCTTTCCAATGGGTGTCTTTTGGTGTTTCCATAAACCTGGAAATCAAACTTACTCCATACATAATGTCTGGCCTTGTGGCTATGAGATACATGAGACTTCCAACAAGCCTCTTAAACAAAGTTGGATCAACATTAGACCCTCTATCATCCTTGCTTAGTTTCAGACCTGTCACTGTAGGTGTTGGTGTAGGTTTGCACTTCATCATATTAAACCTTTTTCAAAATGTCATTTGCATATTTTGATTGTGAAATAAAAATACCATTTTTATTTTGATTCATTTCAATGCCCAAAAAATACTTCATCAGACCTAAGTCTGTCATTTCAAATTCTTTCTTCATGTCTTCCTTGAACAGATCAATTGACAAATTGCCGGTGAAAATTAAATCATCAACATATAAGCATACTATCAATATTTCACCTTCTTCATTCATTTTTGTATACAGTGTGGGCTCACTGCTACATCTATTAAATCCATTCAGCAAAAGATAACTGTATATTCTGCTGTACCAAGCTCTTGGGGCTTGCTTCAATCCATACAGTGCCTTTTTCAATTTGTAAACTTTGTCTTCTTGACCCAGAATTTCATACCCAGGTGGCTGATCCACATAAACTTCTTCTAAATAACCATTTAAAAAGGCTGACTTTACATCCATTTGAGATACAGACCACTTATTCTGAGCTGCTAAAGCTAAAATTATCCTTATAGTATCCAATCGTGCTACAGGTGCAAATGTCTCATTGTAATCAATTCCAGGTTGTTGTGAATAGCCCTTTACAACCAATCTTGCTTTAAACTTCTGAACTTCATCTTTTTCATTCAATTTGGTTTTATAAATCCATTTCACTCCAATGACATCTTTGTCTTTTGGAAGACTGACTAGATCCCATGTCTGATTCTTTTCAATTGTTTCAATCTCTTCATCCATAGCACTTACCCATTTATCATCTTTGACTGCATCTTCAAAATGAACTGGATCTTCTATTTGAGAATAAAATGTAGAAAGAGAAATCTGATCTGAATTATTCTCACCTTCATTTTTCTCATATATATCTCTTATGCTTCTAATTTTTTGTCTTCTCAGACTTGCCAATGTAGGATTTGACATATCATTTGAACTTGTGGAAAGTGGACCTGATGGTCCTGTTGTAGATGGTGTTTTTTGTCCTCTTGTTGGACTGCTTCCTTGAATGCATGAGGCTGTTCTTATAGTTGATGTCGGTGTCACTTGTGGACTACTTTGTTGAGCTTGAATGGGAGTGGTAGGAGTCACAATAGCTGGAATATTTGTTGATGCTGAAACTTCATTCTCCTCTTGAGGTATACTAGCTGAAATATTGACTGTCTTCTCTATGCTTCCATCCCATGCTTCATCTTCTACAAATTGTACATCTCTGTTGATTATAACTTTCTTTGTTGTTGGATTATAGAGCTTATAAGTTTTGGATTCTTCACTGTATCCAACAAATATACATTTTTCTTCTTTGTTATCTAGCTTCCTTCTCAATTCATCAGGCACATGAGCATATGCTACACATCCAAATACTCTCATGTGAGTAACACTGTGTTTTCTTCCTGTCCATGCTTCTTCAGGTACCATATTCATAACACTTTTTGTTGGACACCTATTCATTATATAGGCTGCACAAGATATTGCTTCTGCCCAATATTCATTTGACAAATGTTTGGCTTCAACATGCTTCTAGCCATTTCCATGATTATTCTGTTTTTCCTTCGGCTTCTCCATTTTTCTAAGGTGTGTATCCTAGTTGTGAGCTTGTGAATTCCTGAAGCTATTTAAAAATTAAAAATTCTCTTGAAATATATTCACCACCTCTATCTGTTCTTAACACTTTAATATAATAACCACTCTGTTTTTCAACCAAATTCTTGAACTGACGAAACAGATCAAACACTTCATTTTTCTGCTTTAGAAAATAAACCCATATTTTTCTTGAATAATCATCAATGAATGTCAGAAAATAAAAACTACCACCTATTGAAGGTGTTTGCATGGGTCCACACAAATCTGAATGTATAATTTCCAAAGGGGCTTTTGCTCTAGTTGACTTTCCTACTGGAAATGATTCTCTATGTTGTTTTCCTAAAATGCACCCTTCACATACCCTTTTTGGTTTTTCTATTAAAGGTAGTCCCTTGACCATGCCTTTCTTATGAAGTAAATTTAAACCTCCAAAGTTGAGATGCCCAAATCTCAGATGCCATAACCAGTTTTCATCTTTTATCTCAGCTTGAAAGATTGTCTGCACTACTGATGTAGTTTCTTCTCTACCCACTTGTGAATTCATTAAGTGTTGTGCTTGAGCATAATTTATATTCAAATATGGCCTTATCTTTAGGGAAACATTTTGTTGTTTGTCATTCTGACTTTTGCAATAAGCTGGTTGCTTGGGTATTTGTCTAAAATTGTGCACAGACCATTCTTGAAGGTTACTCTATACCCTTTTTGAACCAGTTTCCCTACACTCATTAAGTTATGTTTCAGACCAGGAACAAAATACACATCTGAAATATACTTTTTCTCCCCCTATTTAGTTAGAATATTGGCATCTCCTTTTCCCTTGACTGACACTTTGTTGTCATTACTCAATGTAACATCAAACTTTACATTCTCATCTAAACTTGAAAACATTTCTAGATTCCCTGTCGTATGATTGCTATAGCCTGAATCTAAAAATCATACATCTTTTTCATTTGCTTGAGCAACATTACAAGCTAAAAACATTGTGATCTTATCTGAATTTTGATTTTCACCTTCTCTTAAAAAATTTGCATTTTGTCTATTATTATCATACTGCTTCTTTCTACACTCATTCATATAATGCCCATATTTTACAGTAGTGACATTGGACTTGAGATTTATCATACCTTTGATTTTGTGACTGATTTTGTGTTGGGTTTTGGCTTGAGCCTTGATTGCTGCCTCTTCCACTTGAGCTTGATAGGTATTATCTTTCCTGCCTCTGTAAGAGTTTCTTCCTCTTCCTCTTGATCTACCTCTTGCCTCTTCCTTGAAATTTTGGAAACTGAGTTTTGAAGCATGCTCATTCCCAGAATGTGTCTATTTGACCTTTTGACTGTGTTCATATGAGAAATTAGAGATGCATACAGCTCATCAACTGAGAACTGTGAGAGATTCTTTGTCTCCTCTATAGCAACTACAACTGGTAGAAATTTTGTGGGAAAACTCCTTAAAATCTTTTCAACAACTCTGGTATCTTCCAGATTCTCTCCATGAGACCTAATTTGATTAACCACCCCAATGACTTGGGTGTAGAATGAATCTACAAATTCATTGTCCTTCATACATATTGTTTCAAAATCTCTTCTCAACATTTGTAGTTTTGTTGTTTTAACTTTTGCCATGCCTTGATAGGTTGTTTGAAGTATGTCCCATGCTTGTTTGGACTTTGTTGCTGCTGAAATCCTTGGAAAAATGCTCTCATGTACAGCTTGAAACAGATAAAACAAAGCCTTTGAGTCTTTCTTCCTTGTGTCTTTTAATAAGTCTTTCTCTGCTTGTGTTAAAGCATTGTATGCTACTGCATCTGCTGGCTCTGGAAATCCATTCTCAACTAAATCCCATATATCTTGTGAGCTAAATAATGCTTTCATGGTAATTGACCAGTACTCATAATTCTTCCCATTAAACTATGGAATTTGTGGGTTTGTCAAGCTTGTGCTTGCTGCCATTTTTGAAATTTACCCAGATAATCTACTTTGATAAAATTGATTCTGATAATCGAACTTGCTCTGATACCATGTGAAGGCCAGAGGCAGAGGAATTTTCACAGTAAAAATAAAACTTAAAAATATATTTTCTTCAACATAGAGCTGCTGCTCGTTAATTTTCTGTATGCTCACATTCACATTAAAATTCAAAAGTAAATTACATATACAAAATATAGGTTAAAAGTCACGTGAATATCGGAAGAGAGGGCCCGACAAAAATTTATTACAAATTACCTAACCGCTTTTTCCCGTCAAAACGCATTTAATAAAAAGTCCTTTACAATAATATTAAAACTTAAATATTAAATTTTCGTACTACAAAATTTTCTGGCGAAGGTGGCATTATAAAAGGTTCACCGCGGTATTGCAATGGGTAAAACCCATATTGCAATATCGCGGGCAGCGGTTTGTTGACAGCGCGGTAAACGGCTGGCGGTTAAAGATAAAACAAAATTGCTACGGGGTCTCCCGTGGTATCGCAATGGTTATTTTCTTTATTGCGATATTGCGGGCAACGGCAGGAGGTGACGGCAGCAGTTAGGGTTAACATTCCAACAAGAGGCACTATAGAATGGCAGCACTATTGTTCATACCGGTATGCATTATATTACAGTACCCGAATTCCTTATGTAAGATATCTATAGAATATAGTGTTGTTATAATTTAACAAACAGAGATTTAGTAATATTTTTTCCTTAAAGGAGGGTTTTTATGCTTTAAAAGCATTCAGAATAGGTATTTCATTTGGTATTTCATTTGATGCCTCAATGGTGTTGATTTTTGTAGCTCGAAAGGTGGGATGTGGAGTTGTTTTAAAGCAACTCGAGTTGGATATGCTTTAAATCACTTTAAAGCAACTCGAGTTAGATATGCTTTAAAACAATTCAAGTTGGATTTTTAGCAGCAGTAAGATTTTTATTCTTTAATAGAATGTTTCCGAGTTTGTGAGGATAAGATAAATCTAAGAATGATTTTATGTGTAATTAAAGCCAAAGAAAGTAAGGAAATATTTTTTCCTTGCACGCTAAGTAAAGTAGCTAGGCTCTATAAATGTAAGATTGTTGTAGCAAACTCATTGTATTTTCGAAAGAAAAGTTTGCTATTAGGCTAAATAGAAGATCCAACATTTGCAGGTTTTTCCTCGCATTGGGGTTTCCTGGGTATATCTGTGTTATTATCTTTTTGTGATTGGCTTATTGTTATTTTTGCTTCTGTTGTTATTAGTTGTTAATTAACCCAGTTGTATTAATTGTTATAAATCATATATTTGATTATATTCTGTGAATTTATTGAGCAATTAATTTGTTGCTAGGTTATAAGAAATTAACAAATAGAGCGTATAAATGTGAAGGCTCTGTTTGGTGACAATGCAGTTATTCTTTATCCCTTGGGCCAGCCAGTCCCTGTGGATGGGGAGGGATTCATCTTGAAAGAATTATTACACCAAACCAAGTACTATTTGGTAAGCCTATAATGTATTGCAGGAGGTAAAGTTTGAATTTTCCAACCAAGAGGTAGGTGAAATATGGCCAACTGAAACTTGTTTGCCGTTTGTTGTTGCAGAAGCGTGTCTGAAACAGGAGATCAGCTTCAACCCAAATGGTGTCTCCTTATTTACTGCAAATAGTGAATGACGCAAATAAATAGTGTGTTTTGATTCCAAGGTTTTCCTTGTTAGGTTATGCATTAAATAGGTCCTAGGCGCATATCCACTGTGTCTTAGACACTCATTGGCTTCCTTATATGCTCGTAGAATGTGGTCTTCTCATTGCCTATGGTTTCGATTTATATGGACTTTGTTATGATTTTGGGTGGTTTTTTATTTTATGGAAAAAGAAAGTTTGACATTGGTTTATGACTTTGATGAATTTATAGGTGGAAAAATAGTTCAGTGTTTCTTCCACTACCAAGTTATGGTATATAATTTTTTAATGGTGAACTTTACATATCAATGAATTTCACTTAGTTTAGGTTTCATTTTGATAGAGTTTTTTATTGAATGAAAAAATAATGTTTAGTATTGGTTTATGATTTTGATGAATTTATATGTGGTAAATTAGTTAGTGTTTCTTTTAATATCAAATTATGATATATAATTTTATAATGGGAAATTTGTATATCAATGAA
Organism: Sequoia sempervirens; assembly: GCA_007258455.2. Taxonomy (NCBI): domain Eukaryota; kingdom Viridiplantae; phylum Streptophyta; class Pinopsida; order Cupressales; family Cupressaceae; genus Sequoia; species Sequoia sempervirens. Next base: position 120,653 of record VDFB02181648.1, read on the forward strand.
TTTCATTTAGTTTTGATTTTATTTAGATAGAAAATTTTAATAAAATTATTTATTGATAAATGGTATATTATTATATAAAGTTGGAATTTATCTTTCATCTATTGTTTCTCTTCATTTATATATGTTTTATGTATGTGATTTTATTATATTCTTGTCTATATATAGTTATACATTAGACAATTATTACACTTAGCAATATATTTACACTTATGCATTCATTAACAACTTTTTGTTCTTAGTCAATTGCAAGGAATGCATGATCAATCCTACACCACAAGCAATTGACTCTTGCAATTTAAAAATTCAAATTAATAATTTTCTCACTTATTTCAAAATCATTATGAACCAACTTATACACTTTTCATGTGATTGCATGTAATGTCTTATTATTTGAAGGTATCTAATATGCATCATTTAAAAACAAGACACCTTAGGAATACAAGCATCATTAACATATTATTCCTACTTGATACACTTTTCATTTGATTGCATCCTATATCTTAGTATTTAAAGATATTTAATGCATATTGTTTCAAAAACAAGACAACTTAAGAATCCAAGCATCATTTGCATATTATTTCTACAAGATACACTTTTCATGTGATTACATGCTATGTGTTAGTATTTAAAGATATTTAATGTATTTTTTTTTAAACATGACATCATACGAATCCAAGCATCGTTTGCATGTTATTCTTGCATGATACACTTTTCATGTGATTGCATGTTGTGTCTTAGCATTTAAAGCTATTTAATGTGCACCACTTCAAAATCAAGACATCTTAGGAGTCCAAGCATCATTTGCATATTATTCCTACTTGATACACCTTTCATGTAATTACATGCTATGTCTTATTATTTAAAGTTATTTAATGTGCATCATTTCAAAAGCAAGACACCTTGGGAACAAAAGAATCATTTGTAGAGTATTCCTACTTGATACACTTTTCATGTGATCACGTTATGTCTTATTATTTAAGGGTATTTAATGTGCATCATTTCAAAAGAAATATTCCTTATGAACACAAACATCATTTGCATACTATTCCTACTTGATACACTTTTCGTGTGATTATATGGTACATCTTAGTATTTAAGGGTATTTAGTGTGTATCATTTCAAAATCAAACACCTTAGGAACACAAGCACCATTTTCTATGGTTTACTTGTTTCAAAAATCAAATAGGACATTGTAGACACCTCAAAATGTTCTGAGTAAATCACATATCTAATTTCACTTATTAACACCATTTCTAGCATAATTCACCTAATTCCTCTATTTAATTAAATAATGTCCAATAATTTAGTTAAATTCATTTTAATATCTTATTAGTTAAATAACTAAATTTATTTGATTAATTCATCATTTTATCCACTTTTGATTAAATAATGTTCAAATTATTTAATTAAATGCTAACAATAACTCTTTGATTAAATAATTCCAAATTATTTAATTAAAACTCTTAATTCTTCCAATGTGAACAATTAAATAATTTTCATTAATTGTTTAATTAGCTAATTTTCCTCCAACCCTCCAACTTGCATAAAGAATATTCTCCATGGAATATTCCCTTTTCAAATTTGAATTCTTCCCTCCAACTCAAAATATCTCCAACATAATTCCTAAAATTATGGGATATTGTTTAGTGTCTCATGGATTATTTACCATTGATCTAGTCCTTGATCCGTGACTCATGGCTTATCAACCACTTGATCAATTCTTGAACCATTTCTTCATCTTCAATTCAATTTCATCCATTGATCACTATTTTCCATCCTCGCCATCAATCATAATTCTAGAAATCTATAAATAATTCATCATTCAAGGTGAATTTCATTCATGATCTTCATAGCACCCTTAATCTCTTAAATTGATCACTCACTTTGAGCAATTTAAGAGAATTATTGAGAGCATTTGTGAAGCAAGCATATTCAAATCACTTTGAATTGAGCTTTTGCACAATAGACTAGAAATTTTGAGCAATCTACATCATATCACACCAAATTTTCTTCAAATCCATAATGGAATGGGGAGGTTTGCACATTAGTTTTGGTTTAAATGCTTTGAATCATGTTTATTGCTTTTAATTTGAATCATTTTAGTGTTGTTAATTGAATTTCATTGGAGTATTCCTTTTGGTTGATCAATTACTTGGTTAATTTATTCATTTCAGTGTTATTTGATCAATTGAATTAATATACTTACATTTTGGCACACTCAATGGGACCCAAGTCCCTATCTAACTATTTTTTTTTTAGTTTTATCAAACATTGCAAGTTCCTAAAGTAGATCAATGCCTTTGCAAGTGACAAGGTGATGCTTTTACAAAGCCCGATGCCTTTGTAACTTAAAGGGAAACACCTTTGCATTACATCGATGCCTTTGTTATGTTCTACTATAAGTGATAGAGCGACACATTTACAAATAGTGACATCTCTATAAATTCCCGATGCCATTACAGAATTATAGGGCAATGCCTTTGTTTGTTAGAGTGATTCTTTTTTCGAACAGAGCGATGCACTTGCATTGATAGAGTGATGCCTTTGCAGGAATAACTATAAGATTAATTTTTAGGGTTTATTAGATTTCAAATTGGTTTTTCATCTAATCCTAACACTTTAACGTTTGTTGGTTTTTATTTCTTGACTCTATTTTTTTATAGGAAACTTAGGTTGGAGGAGTTGGAACATAACTAGTGATTTTGATCATTATGGATTAAAACTTAGGAATATTTAATTTTTGGTGTTTGGTGTTCTTTAAAATGAATTCATCTTTACTTTGGTGCAATAAAAGGAACAACACAACTTACATCTTTCATTTGGGTTTAAAATAAAGTCATCTTTCTTTTGGGTTTAAAAAGAATAATACAACTTGCACACTTCAGATTTGGTGCTTAAAATTAACCAAATATTTGATCCTTGGTGCATGCTTAAAATGCATAAGTGAGTGTTTTGTATTCCATGATTGGTAGCTTTTAGATGGGTATCCTCTCCCCTTGTGCCTAGTGCGAACTTGGGTGAAGAGAAACACCTTCAACTTGCTTTTTATTTTTCATTTTAGCTTAAGGAGTTGTCTACATATCCACTCCCCTTGCACCTAGTGTGATATTGGTGATTAGAAATAGCAACACAAATCCTTCCCTTTTTTCAAGTAGGAGGCCTACCTTAGGATACATCTTTATTACTAACACAAGGGATCGACCTCAAACAACATTTTCTGACATGCCGTAGAAATTGGATGAGAGTGAAAGTTGTAGTTTGATTTGTATGTGTAGCATAATAGAATTTTTCTAGGGAACCAGGGTAATTCTAGATCCCAAGGAGATTTCTAAGTATTCAAAGGTCTTCATGGATGTTCCATCCACTAAGAACCAATTTTTTTTAGAATCCTATAAGCCCTATTGAACATCCTCTATAGTGGTGTATCATGGTGCTATCGACACAAGAAGTTACTCACCATGTCTCATCCTTGGTTGAGGTGATAAGGTGTCTTGTTAGGATCTAATACTTTCAAGGAAATAGGTTTTAAGGTGGTACATGACCTTAGCATACCATATTTACCCACTCCTTGGATTCAGATTAACACGCAAGTGTGGTGAGCCTACTATAGTTGGATAATCCTTGTAATACCACTAATTAGATTATTCTTCATTATGTGTTTTCTTGTGGAGACCTTGTGACACTCTTTAGTGTGGCCTTTTGGAAGGACACGTGAAATGCATCTAATCACCTAATCAAGTCAATTTTACATGTTGTATACTATGTTTTTTGCAAAATTAAAACATCAAACAAACTAGGTCAACTCACATAAATTAAAGATCCTCTAACTGATCGATGCATTTGTCCCAAAAGTGTGGCACTTTTGTGTAAACCAATGCTTGCATTTTTACTAAAGTGGCACCTTTGTTTGTACATTAACGCTTTTCCACATCACAGTACATTTTTTAGAGTAAACAGAAATTCACATAGTGACACCTTTGTTTGGATAGTCTGACACTTATGTCAAACATCGATAACTTTACAAATATTGATGCCTTTGTAGAAAAATAAAATGATGCCTTTTTCAAAACTTCAAAACAAAAAAATTCAAAACATTTGCTGATTTTTTATTCTATTTTACAAATATTAAATGGTTTGAAATTCATGAAATCAAACTAATAACTATCTGAATTACTAAAAACATTAAAATAATTATGTCTTTTAGCTTCATTTTGGAAACATAAAAACCTTACCAGCCCTTATTTTGGATCAATCTTTTTGAAACAACAAGAAAAACCATCAAGTTCAATTCATTCAAACAACAACTTGATTTTAGAAATTGTCCATTTGAAACTAGATCTTCACACATCACTTCTTAATTTGTCATATTGCTTGAAAAATAATCTATTTTTCAAGTTTTAGGTAAAATTATTATCAAATCGTGTTGGTTTAACATACCTTAGAGTCACAAGTCTACTCTTAAGGTTGCAAATTCATTATCATCAAAATCAAAAAACAAATCCTAGATCTAGTTCAAATTATTTTCTATATTGAAAGTTTCATACCATTTCATCCAACTAAATTCCATTTCAAACAATTGGTCCAAAATTAGTTAAGGTGTCACTTTTATCCAAATTTTAGGAAACATTTGAACACAAACATTCAAGTAAAGCATCATCATTGATATATCTAAAGGAGGTCACAACTTGTATGGTCGCAACTAGGTCACAATCCAAAAAGAACATGGAGGCTAATCAAAGTGGGTCAAACATTCCAATGACTACAAATAATGGAGATTTACCATATTGAATTCATAATACCACAAATTAAGTTCAATTACCACCTCAAACATTGTAAATTGAAACAATTTATATAGATGACTACAAATAAACATAAGGAATTCACCCCCAATGAACTTCATGAAATGTCACAAGATCTAAATCTTCATCACATCATAGAGACCATGATGAATCTAGATCTCGTCTTGTACATGTTGAAACTAGCATAAAGTGGGACTAAACTTCCATCAAATTCTGATGTCAATACACTCAAAGAAAAACCTTTAGATGAAGCCATTGCATACCTAGCAGTAAGAAATCAACCTCATGATAGTGAATCTTTGTAAAAACATATGAAAAAGTATGGGGTAAATGTACCTTCTCAAAACTTGAGCTTGAATAATCTTAACACTCAACAACATCAACAACCACCAACCTTCAGTGTTCAAGGTTCAAACATGACAAGTTATGGGGTAAATGTACCTTCTCAAAGCTTGGGCTTGAATGGTCTTAATACTCAACAACATCAACAATCACAAAATCCACCACCCCAACATCAACATCAATAATCTCAAAATCAACTACCTCAATCTCACAATCAACCACCTCAATCTCAAAATCAACCACCTCAATCTCAAAATAAACCACCTTAATATCAAAATCAGCCACCCCAATATTGATCAATCTCAACATATCCAATATCAACATCCATAGTAGAAAAATCAAAAACAACATCATCAAAATCAACTAAATCCTCAACATCCACAACAAAAAAATCAAAAATATCATCAACATCAACAATAATATCAATATCAAGCATCTCCTCAACAAAATTCCATACCACAACAAAACAACATTCCTCCACACCATCATCAACAACGTGGTCATATTTTCACTTCACAAAATCATCAAAAAAAAACATTCATCCACAAAATCAATAACAAAAAGGTCATATTTCATTCAATTCACAAAATCACCAAAAAAACATTCCTTTACAACATTAACAACACATACCATCCCCTCAACAATGCATCACATATCAATAAACACATTAACAATTACAATAGTTGCAAGCACAAAGACAACTACAAGAATGCAACAACAAATCTTTGCACAACAAAACTTGCAACCAAACCCTCAACAAAATTTTGTGAATCAAAATCAATATGGCCAATACAATTCTTTCACACCACCACCTACCAATTCAAATAATCTTCCATATGATCAATACGACACAAATGTACCACCTTAAACCAAGATCCATTATTTAACTCATCCGCCATTCCATAATATAATACATATGATTCATCACCAAGAATTGGTCCCTTGGACATATCATCTCAACTACAAACCTTAACATAAAATATGCAAGATATCCAAGCAGGGAAGACAAAAAAATTATACGCAATACAAGATCTATGTCCCTACCTATTTGATAAAAGTATCATGTTGGTTCCATTTCCTCCAAACTTTGAAATCCCAAAGTTTGATAAATACAAAGGACATGGTAATCCAGAGAAACATATAAGAGAATTCTATGTAGCATGCATGGAAGTATCTTACAACAACACATAACTCATGAGACTCTTTCCATGAAGCTTAGGTGGACAAGAATAGAGTGGTTTTCTCACCTATCTTCACGGATTAGAACCTTCCAATAAATAATAGATCAATTTGTAGCACATTTTTCTTACAACATTGATGCAGAGGTGACCTTGGTAGAACTCTATGCCTTTAAAAAAAATAAGAGAGAATCCTTTGTACCTTTCTTGCAACAATGGATGATAGGACTAGTAAATGAAAATGGCCTATTCCTAAGAAACAACAAGTTGAAATCATCACAAGAAACTTAAACATAAATCAAGTACTTTCCAATTAAGGATGTAATGTATATTGACTTTTGATGAACTCATATCTAAAGCCTGGATCAACATGGAAAGAGTTGTCATTGCAAAAGGAGTGATACAAATCTACAAGGACAAGTACCAATCGTCTAGTTCCAATGACAAACCTCATATATGGGCCAAAAACAAGAACATTACTAATGATGGGGTTGTAGATGTGAAGGTTGTCATCAATGCACCTTCCAAACCAAACACGCAATAAGGAGGTACACAACATGTCAATAATGTTAACACCCAACAAGGACAACAACCAAGACAAAACAACTATCCTCCAAGATGAAAATGCACTCCATTAGGGGAGCCCATCGAAACAATCTTGAACAAGTTGGTCCAGGAAAACACCATAAAACTTCCAAAATACAAAAAATATGGGGAACCACAAGTTAAACCCTCATGGTATAAGGATGAGGCTATTTCAAATATCATCATACAAAGGGACATAAAACATCCAATTGTATGAAATTGAAAATTTTCATACAAGACCTCATAAACAATGTTGAGGTAAATATCAATCAACAATCCAAAAGTTCTAGAAACAATGATCTAGGTATATATAAGAATCCAATGCCTAACCATGGAAAAGGAAACAATGGTAAAACAATGAAAAATGTACAATCAAGTTAACTATACCTATGATAATGTCATAGGTAACATTCATTCTTATGACCAACATGTCATCGTTATCACAATTCAAGGTCCAAATCCTAAGTGTGGAGTCACCACATGATGAGGGAAAGTTACCATACAAGGATCCCCTCTATCGTCTAAAGGATCAACAATAGATAACCCTAATGATTATAGCTTGTCATGATCTAGTTTAATCCTATCTCTCACCTTGCCTTAATAAGTAAGGCCTCTCATGTACATTTGCATATTCAACCATATTCAATCATATATATTCAATCTTGCAATATTGCATCTATTATTTCAAATTTATGATCTTAATTTTCTCCTTTGTACAAGGTTGTTTTTGGTTTTGTAGGTGATCCTAGAGGCTTGATTCCTTTAGTGACTCTAACAATTCCAACAAATCCTTCTTACTAGAAGAGGATAGAGGTACTATATTCTCAAAATCATTTACAAGTTGTTGCATCTAAGCACTATGCCATTATAACACCCCATAAAAATATGTTCTCCTCCTAAACATGAATCAAAAAAATTCCCAATACTAAAATGATTTATACAACTAAAAGAAATTTTTCATAATCAAGATGTTATTTCCAAATAGTGTTGCCTAATTTCAACCATTTTTTTGCTAACAAACCCAAAGACAAATCCATCCCAACCAAAATACATACAACAATAAAATGAGAAGGCTTTTCAATTTCAAAAGAAATAGAAGAAAATTTTTCAAACGAGTTACTACACATTTTAGAGAAGGAAGCCAAAAATGTAAGGGAAGATTAGGTAGCCCATCCAAACTAGTAATTTAAAAATAATAATGATTAAAATCTAAAAACTCGAGTTTAGCATAACTTAGAGAAGTGTTTCTCCATGCCCAAGGACCCTAACCAAAACCATATCTAAGTTTACTTTAGCTTCAAAAACAATTATGAAAAACCTTTTCATAAGGAACTATCTACATAGATTCAAATAAATAGGATTTCTAAGATTTTGTTACGCATTGGTGCAACTCTCACAAATTGGGCCAAAATTATTGAACTAAGATATAAGAGCCATCTCTACATAGTATTATTCTTTCTCCCTTACTTCATCATCTAATTCCATTAATGGTATCTTACTTTTTGTCTTTACCATACACTCAAAAGCACATTTCCATGCAAGTGATAAAATAGAAAGGTCCTTCTTACCCTACAGCGAGACCTATGCAGTGAAACCCATGTAACACACATTCTTCTCTCCACCCACCACTATCAAAAATGATTAACCAACATTATGGCTAAATAATTGCCCAATTTTTTTCTCACTCTACAACTTTTAAAATCCTTTATGTGCATGGTGGTCAGTTCTCTTAGGGAACCTCACAGTCCCCCCTCAGCCCTCATCTATTTCTAGTGTACTGTTGGCACATGTTCCCCCCCCATCCTCGATGGTCCCCACAGACTCCCAATTGCTTGGTATGGTGCCCATGGTGCCTATAATCTTTGACCCCAAGGGATGGAAAATGTGCTAATCGGTGCTAACCATGGTTCATCTAACTCCTTTGTGGTAAAAACACTTTTCCTATTTTCTATAAGTCTAACTATGGAATGAAGATAACCCTTCCTAACTCCACTATTGAAAGGATTATTTATTCTATGGAGAACCTTCTAGTCGGGAAAAAATCCTTTCGCCCTTCCATTAATACGATTCATAGGTGGACCTCTGCCAAATGGTGTTTGAAGGGTAGTGTTGAGGTCAATGCAATGGAACGAGGCTTATTCCTTTTCAAGCTCACCTCTAAAGATGACCTTTTGACTCTCTCCTCTGGCCCTTGGTTGTATGGAAAACATAACTTATCCCTTTATCAGTGGAAGGTTGGCTTTGACCTAGCAGTAGATCTCAACAAAACTGCTCATGTCTTAATTAGATTACCCAGGCTACCTCTTGATTTTTAGGATGAAATGGTCTTTCAATGGATTGGGAACTCCATCAATCACTTCATAACAACAAACATCATAACAAAGATGAAATAGAAGTTAGTTTTTTCCCACTTTTGTGTCAATATTAATATCAATAAGACTCGCAAATCTTAATACTCTGAACTCTAAATATGGGAAACAATCCCAATTGATTTTTGATGAGAATTATATTATTTTCTATCAAAAAAATTCCAAAGTAGATCATTTAATATCTAATTGTAAAGCCTCAATTAAGGTTCATAAAAAATAAAAGGACTTGTTGCACTTCTAGGTGACTCCTCAGTGGGCTACCCCTTCAAATAAGATATCCTTAACATCCTCACAACTTCACCTAAATCTGGGTCTAAGGATGAAAAGTTAGCTACTCAAGTCCAACATAGGCTTTTGAATTCATGATAATTGAAATGTTGGAGAGTGTGTTTTCAATGAATGAATTCAAAGAAAAAAATTTAGTTGAAAGGAAATTGGGGAATACTATGTTTTCCAACACTATCTTAGCATCTCCTAAGTTCTTATATGTGCCAAAAGATATATTGTTCAAGAGTATGATGTCAATAAATGAATTAAAAGAAAGATCACCTTTTGATCTATATAGAAGAGGGGGAAATAACTTGTAAACCACCCAACAATCAGAACCCCATGAAAAACCCACTCCCACAAAGTGAAAGTGCAAAGTCTTCTTCCAAGACTATTCTGACTATCCATATAGAGGTTGCAAAATGTTCCCAGGTTGATAGACAACCATAATATATTGATGGTTGGACAACCCCCCGCAGAAAGGAAAATCAAAGAAGGTAGATTTTGGTGTTAAAACCAAGGAAGACAAAGCCTCCCAAAGGAAAACAAGGCACAAGGAAGCTACAATGGATATAGCTATCGACAAAAAGGGCCATTGGAAACATCCTCAAAGAAGATCTACCTAAATTAAGTTCTTATCTTGGAATATCAGAGGGATAAATATCCTGCAGAAACAACTGGCTCTAAGAAATTTCATCTTAGAGCATAAGATTGACATACTTATATTACAAGTTTAGTTAAGATGAATAACTCAAACTTTGAAACCATTGCTAAGAATATATGTCCTACCCATTTTTGGTCAATGAGGCTATTGGAGGCTTGGGTGGACTTGTTACAATGTGGAATCCAAACAGGTTGAGTGGATTCATTTTCCTCCAATCTAAACATTTCTTGGGTGTTCATTTCTTCGTTGTTGGTCTACCTTGTAACTTCCTAAATATCTATGCCCCCAACATGATAAATGCTAGGAAAACTCTTTGGATTGAACTAAGTAGATTAATTCTTGGTAATAAGGATGCATGTTGGATTCTTGTATGGAATTTAAACTCCCCTCTCTACCCTTTAAAAAAACATGGAGGCCTGATTGACCACACTGATAGCATGGAAGACTTGGTTGACCTTCTAAATGTTGTTGGGCTTATTGATATTGACCTTCAAGGCCAAATTTTCAGCTAGACAAACAAGAGATTAGGAGAAAATCTTACCTAGTTCAGACTTGATATATTTTTGACCTCCCCTAATTGGGTTAGCCTACATAATCTCAACCTACTTACCCTACCTAAGATAGTGTTTGATCATAACCCTATCCTATTGACCTGGTAAAATAATTTAAAATTTGGGCCTTTTCCCTTCAAGTACAAGATTATGTGGAATAATCGCCTTGACTTCAAAGATAAGATATCTAATTGGTAGAATATTCTCATTCATGAATTTGCAATGAACCGAGTGAGCTAGTAACTAAAGAATATCAAAAATAAGGTGAAAGGTTGGAACAAGTGGGTCTTTGGGGATGTTTTCATCAAAAGAGTGACATATTTTCTAAGCTCAAAGATATTCAAGTGAAAATGGCTAATGGTGATGTGATTGAACCAAGAAAAAGAGATATAAGAATGAGGATTTAATCAATGATTAATTCTAAAGCATCCAATTCCATGACTATTGAAGTTAAAAACATTGAGGATACCATGGCTGTAGACGATGCAAATTTGCAAGAGGTGAATGTGGAAAATAATATGATTATACAAACTACTCGTATTATGCCTTCAAATCCACCTTTAAATGTTATGGAGAATGTTTCAATAGGCACAAATCCAGGTATGTCTTCAAATCCACCTTTGAATGATATGGAAACTTTGATTATAGAATGTTTAAAACAAGTTGGATTTAACGATGTTGAGATCAATAATATTCATAGAGATAATGAATATTTTAGACATTTTGTTGTTGAAAATGAAAATGAAAATAATTTTGTTGTTGAAAATGAAGATGAAAATCATTTTGTTGTTGAAAATAAAAATGAAAATTGTTTTGTTGTTGAAAATGAAAATGAAAATTGTTTTGTTGTTGAAAATGAAGATGAAAATTGTTTTGTTTTTTAAAATGAAAATGAAAATTGTTTTGTTGTTGAAAATGAAATGAAAATAATTTTATTCTTGAAAATGAAAATGAAAACCTTTTGCTGAAATTGAAAATTAACCATTTTGCTGATGAAAATGAAAATCCTTTTGAAGTTGAAAATGAAAATAAAATCCAAGTTGTGATATTGAAAATGAAAATATTTCTTTTTTAAATTGAAAGAGATGTTTTGGATAATCTTCCTGGTAATATTTCTTAGAGATAAATAAGAACACATGCTAATAGATTATACAAAGAATTTTCTATCATAAAAAACTATCATTTCAATGTCAACTCAGGATGCAATTGATGAGAATGTGGAAAATGAGAAAAGTAATGAAAAAGCTAGGCATTTTTTTAAACCAAGAAGAAAAGATCAATCACTAAAAAATGATATGTATATTGTTGCTAGAGCTATTGAGTCTATTGGAAAGAATATTCTATCTAAAGATAAGAATACAACACGACGAGCTATAACAACTGCTATAGTTAATAAAACAACTTTGAATAAAAGAATGTTAAGCAATATTAGTGAAATTCTAAAAATACATCCTAAAACATTAGTAAGAGCAACAAAGAGGAGAGAAAGTATAAAAAATGATCCAATCAACCAATGTTGGAGTTTTAGTGGTCGACTCCCAAGGTATAACATGAAATTGAATATTGAAATCAAATCTTTGATTGAAAAATATTGGCATGATAATACTAGGGTATCATCTAATGCTATAGATGTTTTAAAATTAAGAGTTGGGTCCAAAGTTTGTGATCCTCGTCCTAAACACCTATTAGACACAACTCAAACTGAATTTTATAGAAAATTTTGTGGTGATTTAGTGTTACCTGGTAATATTAGAATAATTCAAAGATATTTTGAAAAATGTAAACCTTGGTATGTGAAAATTAATAAACAATGAATATTTTGTTGTTGTAAAATGCATGTGTAATTTTGTTGTTATTATGATGTTTTTCGATCTATATGTTGTACTTTACATACTAACATGATTATATGTAGGAAGCTGGTATTAATATACCACCTAAAACAATCAAGGATTTTATATCAAGTTTGTTTTTTGAAAGATCAAATGGGAAATTATTTTATTTAAGTTCATATATTTCTGGACAATGCACTAGTTGTGAAAATCTTTCATTCTTAGGAGTTTGTATGCGTGAAAGTGTTGAAAATGATTTTGGACAACAATTAGTGGATGTTAAAAGATTTAAGAATGTTGAATATTCTTTAAAATATGGAAAAATTAGAAATCATTTTGATTTAGTTATAGAAAAATTAGTGTACATGCATTCATATCAGAATTTAAGAGTAAGATTGTACCAAAATATGTCAAGCACTCTTAACATGCTTGATGGCTTCATGGAAAATTTTGCACATGTACAAACACATTTCTAGTTGGAACTATACTATTAGTGATTGATTTTGTGGGAAATTATACTCTTTCTCTGCAAGAGGAAATCCAATCACAATAGTATAATTCAGTGCAAGTGGCTATGTTTGTTCATATTGTTTACAAGCATGTAGATGACAGCTCATAGAGGATGATAGAAAATTTTTGAGGGAGTATCATTTCTATTTGAGTGACAACCAGTTACACTCGTCAGAGTTTTTTCAATAATGTTTTGAAATATATTTTATACAAATTTAAGAGAAAGAGGAATTCAGATGATAGAACATCTCATTTGGTCAGATAATTATACAAGACAGTTCAAGAATGCTCAAATTTTCTATTGATTAAGTATGGTTCATAAGGAACATAATATCCAACATATGTGGAGATTTTTTGAATCTTCACATGGTAAAGGAGAACATGATGGAGCTGGTGCATGTGTCAAATGAATTCTTGCTAGAGAGAAATTGAAATTTGAGGATGCAGGAAAATTTAAAGATGCATGTGGGATTGTGGATTAGTGCAATAAAAAATTATCTACACCTGGATCAAACAAGTACTCTATAGTTCATCGATTCTTTTGGTTGGTTGAAGAAGATAGTGTTGTGCCCTTAGCACACACGCCCCGTTCGGAACGGGGACCCTCTTTTCTATCACTTTGTCAAGCCTTTCAGGGCCGCCTCGTTTTGTGTGCCCCTCTTTTTTTTTATGTTCCGCATGGTCGATATTGCGCTAAGGTTTCATCCTAAAATCAACCACGCTTTCCCTTTTTGTTTTTGCTACCCTCCGGGACATCGTAGTTTCCTTTGGCATTTTGGGCTCTGGGGCGGCCCTGGGCCCCTCCGGGCCCGGGCCTCCGGAGTTCCCCTTTCGGGCTTCCCCTTTGCGCTTGCTGCCCTTTGCGGCGTCCCTCGGGCGTCTTTCCGCCCCTCGGGGCCCGCCTTGTCATTTTTCGTTCGAACTTCGTTGGAGATTTCCCAAGCGGCGCCTGCCCCTTCGGGCCCCGGTCCCCGGACTTCCATCCTGGGCTCGCCGTCTGTGACGGCGAGCCTCCGGCGATCGCCCGCCGCTCGGGCCCCGGGATGCTCGCCGCCGCCGTCGTTGCGCGTCCTCCCGACCTCCGGGCCTCGGGGTCTCCTCAGCCGCCGCCGACCTAATTTGAAATTCACCAACTTTTTTGGCGCGGCCGTACCGGCATTTATTGCAGCATTGATGGCGCTTGGGGTATATAATGCCCAAACTCGCCAGTCATTTTCATTGTCCGAATTGAAGCGAATTGGGGCAGCAATCAACTGAAGCCCACCGCCTTCTGCAGCGTCTCGATCGTCACCATCAAATTCGCTCCGACGACCCCCCCGGTAGCCTTCACGCCTCACCTTTTAGCATATTCGAGGTAGGCCACCCCCGTTTGCCCTCCCATCTTTTTTTGTTATTTTGGAGTTAAATAATTGAACAATCGGTTAGAGTGGCATAAAATCAAAAAACGACAAATCGCACCCGTAACCCATGTGTTAAAATCTCCCAAACCTTTCGGAAATGCCCTCGCCGCCGATCTGGAACTTTTTGGTCGCGCGGCTGTTCTTCATGCAGGGCAATCTACTCGCCTAGGTCCGAGGCCCGTCTCCACCGACGAAGATTAAAGCATCAAAACCCGTGAGCGGAAATCTTTCCCTCCGGACCCAGTCCGTCGAATTTCCCTGACCGGGCTTCCGTCCGCTTTTCGCCGAGCTCGGACTACTGAAGCACTCCGCCTCCCCGGTTCCCGGATCCCGGCAGCTGCTTCGCCGTTTAAGCTTGAGACTTAGCTCGCATCCTTTGTTCCTTCCGGGCCTGGCCGTCCTCTCCGCCGCCGTGGCCTTAATCTTTTAAAACTGCCACTTTCGCGCTCCCGGGCCCCGGTGGCCGGACTTCCGTCCTCGGAGGTCCTCCTCTTGCCCGCCGCTGCTTTTTATGGAATTTCTTCGTCGGTCGCCTTTTGCGCTGGGGCCCGAGCCTCCTTTTGCCGTCTCCCTGTGCCGAAATCCCCGCTGCCCCAGGGCCTTCCGGGCCCGGCCGTCCGGAGTTCTGTCCCCGGAACTCCGTGACGGTTCCGCCGACCTCGACGGCAGAACCCTGTCGGCGCCCTGCCCTTCAGGCCCCGGGGAGGTCCTCGCCATCACCGTTGGGCAGTACGAGAATCCTTCAAACGGCGAATCCTTGCCGGCTCCCCACTCGCCGGGTTCCGGAGCTCCCACCGCAGTGGCCCTAACATTGCAAAATCTCGCGGCGGCCGTCACCTCGCGTCGCCCCGGCCGCCGGGCCCCGGCATTACCCTCGCCTTCGCCGCTAAATAACGTGCAAATCATCCGGCAGCGAACCCCTGCCGGCTTCCCGCCATCCGAGCCCCGGGCCTCTTTTCGCCGCTGCCGTTCATATTAGCCGAGGATCATCTGGTGGCCGTCACCTTGCGTCTTCTCGGCCCTCGGGCCCCGCCTTGCCGAAAGCCATCAAGCCTGAATTTCAAACATCACATCGGCCGCCTTTTCGCCGGCCAAGCCCCGGGCTCCAGACTTCCGCCGCCGGGTTTCCGTTGTCTGTTGGCCATCTTTGTGTGCCTTCTCCTGCCGGTTTTCCGGCCTGAAACCTCCGGTGCCGCCTAATTCAATCCAAGCAAATTCAAACCACAATCTGACTTCGACCCACATCCTAAATCATGTTGTTCTCCATCATGAGCCTTTCAAAACTTTGAAATTTGGCCAAGAAGGGTCCCCAGGAACATCTGGAAGCAAGATTTTTTAATATACTTGATTAATTATTTAGGTGTTGTCTTTGAAATGTGGACTAACATTAACGCTTTTGATGATTTGTCGTGCTGACTTCGCCCTTTGCTTGCAGGATATATGGAATCGGCTGCAGGAACTTCAGGGGCCTCCGCTGAAAAGGACAAGGGCAAGAAATCAGGGAGAGCCACTCGGGGAAAGGAAGATAAAGATCAGATGAAGTTTCAGTTTCAAGGTGAACCACTCCAGTCGAAGGTCTTGACTGACTGGAAAGAAATCTTAGATACTAACATCGGCCAAGTGGACATAGATGAGTTCACCCAGAGGGTCAAGGTCGACCCTAAAACAAAGAATGCCATCAAAGTGGAATCGCCAAGGCTGTCGGCTTCCCTCCCTCTCTGGTGGCACCCGAACTTGTAATGGCTTGCCGAGAAGCCTACCAAACGGACACCAGGACAATCGTGGACAAGGAGGGGAACATCCTCGCCGACATGTCGCCAGAAGGAATCACAAAAACATTCCACATTCTCACATTCCCACACATGGAGGTCCCCACTTTGGAACAGTGCCAGGCGGCGTGGGATGCCAATCCGTTGGGCTGCAAGAAATCAATTAACCTTTACTGGCTTAAGGAGAAACGGGGCAGCGCTGTAAAGGTTCCCCAAGAGCTGTTCCGTAGCGACTTCCATGAAAACTATCACGACCTGGTAACCATGTTAAGCAGGGTCATGGGTCTCCCGGCAGCTGCCTATTTCCAGGAATGGATGGCCTATTACATTGAGCAAATCCTGCGAGGGAATGAAGACGTTAACACCAAGACCTCATTCGACTGGGGAGGCATCATCAGCAACTGCTTCCACGAGCAGTTTGTAAACATTAAGAAAAGCTTCAAGTTTTACATGACCTCCTACCTGGTATACTCCCTGGCAGGACAAAGACAATATAGTGGGCTATTTGTGGCGCCAGACTAGGGGCACAGGCTAGGGCTCAAGTCGTTCGACAAGTACCCTCAGCTTCAATACCGCAACTTTAAGAAGGAGTACTGCTGGGTCAATGACGTCTTCATTGGCCACATCATTAGATTGATCGCCAGGGACTTTGAAAGAAGGGTCTCCCACAGCACTAGGGCACTCCTGAAGGAGTATGCCTTCCTATATATCCAGTTCCCCAAGTTCACCTACATCCGTGCCCAGGGATTCATGGAACGGCCAAACAAGTTGCCAAGATACACTAACGACAAGATCATTCTCCTAGAGCTTTCTCGGCAGCTCCAACACATTCAGACAGTCTTCGACAACAAGCAGTAGCAGGGATCCCCTATCCCATGACCCTCGGCCAAGGCCTGTATCGACTGCAGATATCCCAATGCACCGGCAACTCTGAGAAAGAGCTTAAAGAATATAACTTTGATTGGTACACGGCTCGCCCGCGAATGGACCCACATGGCCATGTTAGGAAGGCGCTAGGGCTGGCATATGCTCACCAATACCATGTTGAAGACTTCTGGGCAGACTGCCAAGATGACAAGGAGGTCCACATGAGGCACTACATGCACATGACCGTGCAGTTCCTAAGGAGGGTGCAACTATTCCAGGTGTCGGACCAGCTTGAGGAAGAAGAGACAGGCTCTTCTGAGAGCGGGGATGAAGAAGATGGCTTGGGTGACAAGGAGATCATCCAAACATTTGATGAGGACCTTGAGGAGGAGTCAACTCAGCAGCCGAAGGATGTTGGAGAGGAGGCAGAACAACCATCACATGGTGAAGAGGGACAGCCGCGGGAGGAGCAACCTGAAAAGGATATCACTGAGGCAGAGACCCATGTTGTGAAGAGCGCCGAGGCCACGGCTGCTGAAGAGAAGAAAGAAGAGGAGGTAGAAAAAGAAGAAGATCCCACCCGGGTATTGTCCACCAAGCTGCCCATCAGGCACCTCGTATTCGTTCAAGACTCCGACGAGGAGGAGGACACTGCTAAAGAGAAAGAGGAGCCCCAAAAGGAGAAAGAGGTCGAGGTCTTACCTTTGATGGAGGGAGGTGAGGGTAGCCATGATGCACCCAGGGATAAATCCGCCATGCCCGATTGGTTGGAGAAACAGCATGAAAGGGCAACCCCAGTGCTAAAGGACCCAAGGTCAAGATTGGAAGCCATCTTGGCTCGATCCCTGACCACAACGAAGAAGGAGAAGAAGCCTAAGGTCTGTTCCAAGATAACCATGGACGCTTTCGGCTCCCGAGCAGCACAAATAGCAATGCCAACTGTTGGCCAAACCGGGGTGAGTTACAGTATCTCCACCATCGACTTGGGGACAGCAACCAGAGAGAAGAAGGTTGAACATCTGGAGGAATCGATGGCCACAATGGTGCACCTGATCAAGCAGGACAAGGTCACCAAGGATGAGCTCAAGGCGCAGGTTGCTACCCTAACTGACTACATTCAACAGTGGTCCTCAGTGGATGACCTGCCCACCACCTCTACAGCCGCACCGCAGTTACTCTCCAAAGGACAGATAGATAAACTAGAGAGGAGGAAGAACTTGGAGAGGACCACTGAGGATTGGTTCCAACAGGTCGTAAGCATTGGAAACGTGGGAATCAGCTTGGCTGTGCAGATAGCCAACAAGTTCCTGGACCTGATCCAATCCCTGGAAAGCACAAGGAAACTCTGCACCAATTTCCCTGCAATCTACGACTCCACCTTCCCGAGGGTTGAAGCCATTCTTCAGACGCCAGAGAACACGTGGGAAGAGAAGCTAGGGCTGAAAAAAGAAGATCATTGGCTGGTGGACGTGTGGCACAGGGATCTCATCAACTTGAAGGACAGGTTGGAGCAAATCTAGGGCAGAGTGGATCCGGACATTGAGTGGATTAAATAAATCCGGGCGGAATGCACCGAGTATCTTAAGCTGATGGCAGGTTATGATATGCCCACGGTGCAAATGGATGCCGAGAAGGTCAAGTCATATTTTGAGGAAAAGATGAAGGACGGGACAGCCAGAGAAATAACAACGGAGTTCCTGAGTTATGCTGCCCGCACCTTCGATCGATCAGAACTTTTTAGAGACCAAGGCTCGAAGTATGATGAGGATTGGACGCGGCTGGAAGAGAACGCTAAAGAATGGAGCTATCAGGCGTTAAGATGCGAAATCCTCGAGATCGACAAGCTCCAAGCGGTTATCCTCAAATATATAGAACACGCAGCCTCCGAGGAGCAAGAGGACAGCCCAGCCAAGGAAGAAGACCTCCCTGAAGAGTAGCTACAGCCAAGAAGATAGCAATTAGCTACAGGACGAAAGAGCAATAGTGTCATCCACTAGATGACGAAATAGGGAAAGGACAAAGAATGTTTTTAAATTGTAAATCTATTTGAGGGTAGGTGAAACCCTATTTTGTAATGAATCTTGGCCACACAACTGTAATGAATCTTGGCCATTCATTTAACTTTTGGAAAACTATAAATAGAGCACTCCCTCCCCTCATTTGCAAAAGGGAGAGTTGAGTTGTTGTAAAGGCATGCTGCAGAAATTTATAAGAAATATCATTGACTTGGTGTATTTCCTTGATTTCTCTCTTGTCACTTGATTCATTTTCCAATTTCACATGTCTAGCTTAGATCTCATGGCTGTTTAGTTAGCTGTTTACTTTATTTTGGATAGATTTTAGGAATGCTGTTGGCTGATTTTGAAAATTCCTGCTTTGTTGATGATCCCTTAGTCCATACTTTTTGCTGTTTGCTGAAGGTAGATAGCTGTGCAAAGTTAGCCTAGACTTGATTTGAAGCTGCCCCAAACATTTATCTTTAATTCATGCATGTATGTGGTGGATGAAGGATGAAATATCTGCAGCCCTTAGAAGATAGCACAATTTCCATGATACTGTGAAATCCCTGGTTAAGTGGGATATTGTTTTAAGGAATTGTCCATTGCAGGAACTCCATTGTCACTATTCATTGCAAGCTTCAAACTTAGGAACTTTTTTTCCCCTTCGCTCTTTTCCCCTTTTTTTAGGAACTGAACAATACCAAGGTTCATTGCACATTGTAAAGCCAAATCCAACAACTAAATGGAGTCCAAGATTGCTGTTTGAACCTACAGTCGATGCATAACAACCTTCTATCCTAGGGATTCCATTTGAAGATCCAACTTCATATTTTATGTCCACACTTTGTATTTTCTGTAAGATCACCTTGTGATTCCAGCAAATCACATCAAACTACTGAGGTATCTAAGCACTGTCATGACCTGACATCCGAGAGACCTTGGGATAGTGTTCTGCAATTCGATTGTGGGAGATTGTCTTTCAAGAGAGGTAGTGCACCTACGCACTGCCTGTGTTGAGAAGTGCATAAAAACACCATCAATAGATAGCATTCTACCTAGACTTGATTGTGAGACAATCAGTGGATCTACTAAATGGCATTCATTTAAGAGTTTGAATGCAAATACATGGACTTTTTGTACAAGGGAGCTTGCATTTTTTTGTTAGTTTTTTTTATTTTAGGAGATTGTGAAGCATGTGAGAATACAGAATGGGTTGAAGAGTGGAAGAAAATATTGTTGAAACCTACACAAGCACACGAGTAATATGAAACAACAATTAAAGACAATGATCAATTGTTTGCATCATATGACTATGACCATGTTTCAGACCTTGTAAAAGAAGGTAATTTATTTAATTTTATTTCACTTTATTACTATTTTTTAATTCTTTTATTTATTTATATACATATAAATGTATGTATGTAGATTGATCAAATTATATGGACACGTGCAAGTTATTGAATCAAATTTTGTTTGCAGGACGTGTATATTATTGTTGCACTTGAGGAGAATGAAGAGGAAACTGAATATTGGTTGGCTCGTTGTGTGGAGACTAAACATAAGTTAATAGCACCTCGAGAAGATGATGATGGCTATCATTATCCAATTGATAGGTTCAGTGATCCCCTTAAGACATCCCCTTAAGAAAATTTTGAGAACTTCTTTGATGATGGCTATCATTATCCAACAGGTTCAATAGTGGTTTTTCACACTTGGCTACGAAAAATACCTAATAAGGAAGAATTATTTTCTTGCATTTGAATATTATGAAATACATAAGAAGTTTATACACTACTCACATTTGGTGGTGGCAACAAATATAAAACTAGTGAGGTATCATGGAAGACCTACAAATAAAGAGCTATGGACAATTTCTATGGAAGAGCATGAGAAAATCATAGATGTGTTGCAGAAAAGAGAGGATGCAGATGGTACAATGGAATAAGTAAATATAGTTTAAGTTTTGTATATTTAAATACATATATTGATATTGCTTGTACGTTATTAGTTGAAATTGATTTAAATTGTCCTTTTGTATCCTTAAGCCATCATCACAAATTCATCACATATTTTGAGACAAAAAGGAGAGTCCATGCAGATTCAACCTAGGCAACATGGAATACTTGGTAAAAATAGGTAATTATTAGTTTTAGTTGTATATATTTAAATATATGTTTTGATTATATATTGATATTACTTGTACGTTAATAATTTAAATTGATTTATTTTCCTTTTGTATCCTTAAGCCATCATCACAAATTCATCACATAGTTTGAGACAAAAAAGAGAGTCCATGCAGATTTAACCTAGACAACATGGAATACTTGGTATAATATATAGGTAAGTATAGTTTTAGTTTTATATATTTAAATACATGTTTTGATGATTTATTGATATTACTTATGTTAATAGTTAAAATTTATTTATTATCCTTTTTGTATCCTTAAGCCATCATCACATTGATCACATACTTTGAAACAAAAAGGAGAGGATGCAGATTCAACCTACATATGGGTGGAATACTTGTAAATGTAGGTACTTGTATATATATATAGTTTTATATAAATTAAAATACATATTTTGATGATACATTGATATTTCTTGTATCATTTTGATATCAGGTGGCGTGAAGGCCTACTACATTTTGATGATTCCCCACAAGTTTTATATTTTCTTAAGATGGCATAGCCACATTTTGTAAACATTATTTTGAGTTCGCATTTATGTACATACACAATTACACATTTTATATAAATTTGTATACATGTACATACATAATTTACTCTAAACTTTTATATATCAAAATTAATATTCTATATATTTTGTTTGTTAAATGTGCATATTTTCCTACTTTGAAACTTTAAATTTGATTGTATAATCATTAAATATCATGTATATTATTGTTAAATTTGGTTGCCTTGGGAAAATTCACCAATTTTTGAGAACTTATTTGATCCCCTTAAGACATTGTATTAGGACCCCTTAAGACATCCTATTACAACATAAATTAAATTAGCATTGACACTATTTTTGTATAGAATGTGATTGTTATGATGATTCCTCCTAAATTTTAATAATTAATTATATCAATTATGATGAAATATGAGACATGTACTTTTAAGTTTTTGATCCCCTTAAGACATCCAATTAGGACATATCCTAAATAAATACTTAATTATATCATTTGTTATGATGAGTCACCCTAAAGTCTAATACTTAATTATATTAATTGTGATCCAACATGAGACATGTACTCTTTGATCCCCTTAAGAAGTCATATTAGGACCCCTTAAGGCATCCTATTACGATATAAATTATATTAACTAACAATATTTTTGTATAAATTTTGTGATTGTTATGATGAATCATCTTAAATTCTACTACTTAATTATATCAATTGCGATGAAATATGAGACATGTACTTTGAATTATTTGATCCCCTTAAGACATCCTATTAGGACATATCCTAAATAAATACTTAATTATATATTTTGTTATGATGAGTCACCCTAAAGTCTAATACTTAATTATATCAATTGTGATCCAACATGAGATGTGTACTTTGAATTCTTTGATCCCCTTAAGAAGTCATATTAGGACCCCTTAAGACATCCTATTATGACATAAATTATATTAACATTAACATTATTTTTGTATAACTTTTGTGATTGTTATAATGAGTCATCCTAAATTTTCCTACTTAATTATATCAATTGTGATGAAATATGAGACAAGTACTTTAAAGTATTTGATCCCCTTAAGACATCTTATTATTTCACATTTGTATACTATCACATTAATGTCCTACTAAAAACTTGACTATGAATCACTAAATTTGTAAAGTACAAATATTTAAATGTCCTATTAATTTCATATTTGTATTTAATTTCACATTAATGTCCTATTAATGTCCTGACTATGAATCTTTTGTAAAGTACAAATATTTGAATCTCCTATCAATTTCATATTAATTTCACATAAAATGCATAAATGTGCATGTGTAAATTACTATTTAACAATAATAGACCATAAAATACTAAAATTAATAAAGTCCATGAAACAATATATTAAGTCCATGAAAATACTGAAACATATATATAGATAGATTATCCATGAAATTATACTGAAATACTGAAACTTGTACATATATGTAGTCCATGAAATAAGGAAACACGTTTATATATATCAAGTCCATGAAAAACCCTAAACACGTGTATAAAAAGCATCAAATATAGCCCATGAAATAATCTAACTCATATCATCTCTATAATCAAGAGACCTCTTCACACCATACGGACTACGCAGATGACATGAATCACTGTACAGGAGAAAGAAAGTTGAAAACAAATGTAAGACAATTAAAAATTATTTAATGACAATTTAATTTATTATGTATCATAAAATTAAATTACCGTGTGAGGATTCTAAGCATGCTCTGGTGCACTTGGACTTAAATCTACGTGCTCTAAATCAATCTACATACAAGAGAAAGAAAGTTGAAATCACATGTAAGATGATTAAAAATGATTTAATTCAATTTAATTTATAATTTATCATATTTAAATTACCATAAGAGGTTATTGTGCATGCTCTGGTGTAGGACCTATCTCTACATGTTCAACTACATGACATGTCTCATGCTATAAAATAAAAAGAATTTAACATGTACTGAGCATATATATATTTAATTTTAAATTTAATTTAGGTTATTCACAATGTATAATTTGTAATTGACTTTAAATATAATCAAAATTTTAAATTACCATATGAGGTTGCTCTACATGTCCTAGTTGAGGTGGAATGACATCATCAAGGCGGAAAGCACCACTAACAAAGTCCTACAAGGTCAAAATTAAAGCACATGTGTACTTGAATTAGGTATATATATATATTCAAGTGTACCAATAGGTGTTTTGAAATCTCTTTAATTTCTTTAAGCAACTTGAAATTTAGATGTCTCCATTTAATTTAATTTATAATTGATCATATATTTAAATTATCATAAGAGGTTGTTGTGCATGCTCTAGTGCAGGACCTATCTCTACATGCTCAACTACAGGACATGTCTCATGTTATAAAAGAAAAATAATTTAACATGTATGAGCATATACATATTTAATTTTAAATTTAATTTAGGTTATTCACAATGTATACTTTGTAATTGACTTTAAATATAATCAAAATTTTAAATTACCATATGAGGTTGCTCTACATGTCCTCGTTGAGGTGGTGTAACATCATCAAGGTGGAAAGCACCACCAAAAAAGTCCTACAAGGTCAAATTTAAAGCACATGTGTACTTCAATTAGGTTAAAATATATATATTCAAGTGTACCAATAGGTGTTTTGAAATTCATTTAAAATACCAACAAATTATGCACACATGTGTAGAATTTTTTTTAAGCAACCTGAAATTCAAATGTCTCCTAAATTGCTTGCGCATCAAATGGGTGTATGATCCCCATTCTCATGGTGGTGTCAACCTGTACATAGACATAATGCTTAAAATATTTATGTACATTCACGTTTGATATAGTGAATTCAAAATACAAAATTGTAAGTATAGTTTTTAAAAAATTACAATATACATGTACCTACACCTCATTCGAGATGCCCAAAAATGGAGGAGTGATCGACAACCCTCTAGTGGAACTGACGTGGAAGTCGATTGACTCCCTTGAACCAACATAAATATTTAAAACACATGTTCATGATTGAATTACAAATTAAAAATTCAAGTTAAAAAATTATTTCATATATTTAAAAAATCAATCAAAATACCCCATAAGGGTTGTCGACTTGCACTAGTGTCAACATTAAAACTCAATGAGTGGCAGATTCCCTTGTGGTCACCATCTACACCAAACAATTTGATTGTTAAAACATTATAACTTTTTTTTGATATATATGTTCATTAAAAATATGTGTGCTTACAAAATTCTTATAAATTCAACATGTACATGCATATTTATACCTATGTTGAAATATTTGTAAGGTGATGCTTGTAGTAAGAAAATCAACATATGAACCAATTTCATCAAAATCTCCATGTGCACCCAAACTAGGTGTAGCCTGATCAGGCCCATAACATAACTAGTGACAACTAGTACATACATGATGTGTCAACATAGGTGGAGTGGTACTAGGACCAAATCCATACAATGCTCCTCTGTGGTTGTGATCTCTAGCCCCAACCGCCATTGCAAAATTTTGCTCATCAAGGTTGGTTGCGAGTGTACTCAAATATCCTAATGTGGATAACATTGCATGATGATGTACAGGTGTAGGAATGGTAGTAACAAGAAGTTGGGCATGCACGGGGCATCAAGAATCAACCCATGCCCCTAACCTCTATTGTGGCATGCCGCCACCAACACCCTGAAATGATTTGAAATCAAAATAATTGGGATTTTTCCCCAAAAGAAACTATGTATATAATTTCCTCAAAAAATATAAAGGGATCTCTAAATTAGCATGTGGTGATTGTTCAAATACCATCCACCATCGGTCCCAAAAATTGGTAGACATATGTGGATGTCTGCACCACCTCATCGATAGTCTTGGTTTATTTGCAAGAATGGGTTGGTTGGTGACCGGGTCAACAAAATAAGCTGCAAGATGAGATTTTGTTATTTTAAGGTCCAAAATTTGTTTGTAGGAGAGACCATTAGAATAAAATTGTTGCATATCCTCTTGCCATCTTTAATTCCTATCTAACTCCACATCAATGGACCTAATAGCATCAACAACATTTTGCATCACAAATGCAAAATGCCTCAAGTGTGGTGGAATCAATGCTTAATTTTGAATAGCATTGATTTGATCTTGAATGGATCTAACATTATCACTGATTCGTGCTTGCAAGCGAGCCTCATTGGATCCAGGTGGTGGAGGTGGGGGGTTACGAGGTGGAGGGGCTAGAGGGGCTAGAGGTGAAGGGGGATGAGGTGGTGGATTGAGAATATCATTAATATATGTAAGAGAAGGGGACCAACCACACCAAGCCTCTAGGTCACAAAGAGTCAAAAGTGGAGGACTACCCTAACTTACCTCAAGCTAATAGGTGTTTAGGACAAGAATCGAGAATGAAGAGCATTCTCAAGTGATTTTGTCACTCTATAGATCCAAAAGTCTAAATGGGGCTAGACGATCCAGTTTCTGGAATTCAAGCTATACCTCAGATAGCTCTATGTCTGAGAACGGCAACACGGGTTTGGGACAACAGCACAATGCATTGGCATCTCTCTAGTGCATTGGTGTTCGTATGACTAGAAAATGTGAAATATAGTACATGAAAGGTAGAAAAACCTAATAACTGTCTAGTTGATTAATTTTAATGAAATAAACAGAAATATGAAGTATGAAAAGTAGCTATGTAAATGACAAAGAAGGTAGTTGAAGATGATGGTGATGAATATCAACTCACTAAAGCTCCAATTCACTAGCAAGCTCCATGCACATGATCACCTAAACATAAGTAAGAGGGAAAAATGTTGGGCTATATAGGGGTTTTCCTCATTCAAACCCCTGCTTTAATGTTTCCACCTTCACAGACATCCAGAAAAACCATGAAGTATAAAATGTGATAAAGAGAAAGGAAAGTACTGAACATTGTAAAAGATGTAATGCTACTCTATTAAACCACAATAGGAAAGGAAAGTGATGCAATACACTTCCACCCAAAGGCTCTCAAGGACAATGAAGAGAGAATGCAAGGAAACAAGCTTGGAAAAGTCAACACGGGCACAATGGTGACAAAGGGAGGTCTTGCAAGACTCCAAACTCATAGCTTCTATGATATAGAAACATGTACAAAGATGAAGTTGATGGAATAACAAGTTGTTGCAATACTCAATGGAGTTGTGAAAATTGCTAGAATTGTGAGTAGAATGCTAGAGAGATTGTAGAAGATGGAATGAATCAACAAGATAGCCATTTCAAGATCAAAATGGGAGAGAATGAGCCATTTTTGGGTCAGTTGGTCAACACAAAGGTGTTACAATTTTTCCCCAATGAGGAGAGTAACATCCCTGCAAACTCCAGAGGCAAGAATTTGTCAGGGACGGCAATGAACCGCATAGACATTTGTGTGTTGCGCTCACTTCGCTGACAAATATTCCCCCACCAACACACAAAATAGGCACCAAGTGAATGGAAGGCAGGTGGGTGATGTGGAATTTTTCCTTTAGGTTTGATTTTCTAATGTGATGAATGTTCGGTAAAGTAGATCAAAGAGTTAGAAATGTATACCTGAACCATCGAGGAAGTAGACCATGATCTGGTGAACTCAAAAGCACAGGGCAGGTAAAAGACTCCACAGGTACTTTCTCCTAAGGAGGTTTAACAAAAGACTCCATAGCTCCTTAGAAATACAAAGTTAAACTAAGTACATCGAAGGCCCGCAAACCAATGATGGACAAATCATGTAGGATGCAAGTGCTTCATAGGCCCTCAGACCTGTAAAGAAGGCATTCCCTCAAGTACTCTCTCATGAAGGAAGCCCAATGTGAGGGGACTCCGCAGACTCAGACTGGAAAGTAGCTTCATAGGAACACTTGCAAAGCAACATGTTAATCCGTAGATAGAATATATCAAAAAACAAAAAGCAGCCACACAGGAAAGCAAGCAAACAGTCAAAAAATTGAAAAGCTTTCAAAGGGGTCCCTCAGGAACCCTTCAAAAGAAGAGGGTTCCACTCAAGGGATGTGCTATTTGAAAGTGCAAGAATGTTTTTTTGTGAATCAATTCACCATCAAGGAATTCTTTTGAAAGATGTTCACTTCATCAAGAAATTTGAAAGGAAGAAAATTCCCCCTCGCAAGGGGAAGGTCATGGCTTCTCCCACAAGAAAATTTTCTCCCACCTTGAAGGAAAGTTCTTCAAGTTCTTTCTTTGCAAACCCATGACAAAGGAAACACGCTATGCTAGGGGTCCTTGTTGAGAATGCAATTTTTGAAAAAATTTGCAAAGATTTTAGAGAAAAGATTTTTGGCCACGAATACATTTTTTGAAAATTGAATTTGACATGATAGCCCCCCCTTAGGATGGTTCATGCTGAACACAAGGCACGTGGCATCCTAAGGAGAGAAAAGAAAGAATGAAAAAGTGATGTTGTGGCCCATAGGACATAGCTATATGTCATTGTGGTGATGTTTTCACACACATGAGGGACAACACATGAATACCACAACATCACAACTCAAGAAAAGAGGAGAGAAAGATAACCACACTGCAAAAAGACACAATAACATCATGAAAAAAGGGCACAGGGGTGATCTAATATTTTGGGGTCAGAGCTACTCATAAATATATATAAGTATAGTAATATTATATTAATGAACTGTCATCACCCCTCTACTATATTAGACCAAATGAAGATTGCACTAGAAGATAAAATAAAATAAAAAATTGGGTAAACATGGAAGGGAAGCCTAAATTCCCCCAATACTTTGCATCATCTCCAATATATAAAAAATCAATACACATAACAAAGGAAGAATGATGCCACAAATAGAGGAATTTTTATGACACATAATCACTCCTATATCCAAGCACCTACAATGGTTACAAGGTTCATCTAGGAATACATAACACAGTCACGAGGGAACACATCACAACAAACACACGCCTTAAATCTAAAGGTAAAGAAGAGGCACCCCCCTAACACTCATCGACCAAGAGGTCATCTACTTCCCAATCTAGATCATTGTACGAGGAAGGAGAACAAGAAAGCAGTGGTGGAATGTCAAAGGGGGAACCCTCTGACCCCCCCACAACAAGATCCAAGGAAGGAGACTCTTCAGGGTCTCCTCCACTTTGTTCCTATGGAGAAAAGGTCAGTGATTTCATGAAGATCACTAACAGGGCCAGGTCCTCATCCAAAGAGTTAAACATGCACTTCACAGGAGTTCCATGTGTTACCTCAATGAGCGAGGGAGGTAGTGCTTGAGATTCACTGCTAGGCTCACTGAGTGACTAGGGGGTAGTGATGAACTTAGGGGACACCGAAGCTTCTTCCATCACAAGGACAGTGCATGCTAATGTAGAACCATTCTTTGAAGAAGGTGGAGTCCTCTTTTGACCCCCATTACTAGCAGGGCCATCCTCCACCTTCTACTTCATTAAAGGGTGTGAGACCCCCATGGATGAGGTAGAAGGCACAGAGGAGGAGGAGAAAACTAGGACACCACCGAGGTTTTTGGCATGTTCATGGGCTTAGATAATGGTGATATTTCTAGGAGGGACATCAAGAGAGGTGGCTCAACCGAAGGAGCAATAAACACCTACACCATTTTAGGGTTAGGGGTGTTTATGCTTGCAGTAGGAGCCAGAAGCAACACTGAATTTGATTGAACCAAAGTAGAGGGGATGGGAGAGGAAGACATAGTAGGAGGCCCTGAAACAAAGGCATTTAGTTCCCCTTTCTTCCTCTACAAAGTGGCATGTTCAACTGCTAGATCATTTCACTAACACTTGCACTCATGTACAAGGAAGTTTTTGTGACTCCAGGAGCTAGAGGTTAGGATCTTATATGGAATAGAAGACTCATGCTCGGCCATCAAAGTTTCCATCATAGCTATCTCCAATAGAGGGAGAGACTCCTAGATGGGAGTAAGAGGAAGAGATTGAGAAGAGGTTGAAATAATAGCAGGGGGAGTTGGCTCTAACACCTCAACAGCGGGCCTCTTCCCATTCACTACCTTAGGAGTAGGAATGATAGGAGGTCGCAAAGTTTGATACATAGAGGATTCCTCATGGGGACCCTTCCCTCTACCATATCAAACGGGACTAGGCACCGTGGGCAGAACGGGAAGTTTGAATGCAAGACACTTGGGCTTTTGCCAATCGGGCACCATAGGGTTCTCCCACAAATGCGGAGTAGAATACGATGACACCATAGCAGGGTGAAAGGAAGTGACTGGTTGGATAGCAGAAGAGGAGGAAGAGGAACCTCGAGAATGCTTCTCTTCTTCCCTTCTCTGAGCCATGGTGGAATTACTATTAGCTTTCAAACAAGCCTCATGCGAGACAACATAAGGAGATTGAGGGTACCTCACTCTAGGTGTTAAGCATCCCTTCTTGTACTTCTCATAGGTGTGGTAAAATAGGTCCATCCTCAAAGGAAGCAGACCAATAGATGCAGGCCAAAAGTGGTCTAGAGAATAGCTACCACACACAACTAATGGTTTATAGTTGGTGTCATGGATTACGTGTGTGTTGAACCCTCATGGATAAATTTTAGACATTTATGCACAATCAAGGGAACTACATTCATAGCGACTAACTAGGGGATACCTAGTTTCACTCTGAAGAGTTCAGACCCTGAAATTATGTCAAAGAGCAAGTTTGTTGACTTAGGTCCAACAAGGACTGACAATGTGATGCTACTAAGGGGAGGTACAAAAATTTCTTTATGTGTACAGATGGTGCTTTCAGGTGTGTTGTACCCATCTTTATGTAGGAAATTGATCAACATAATCTCCTTAGTTATAACATTCACCCAACATGTGAGGTCAACAAGAACACCTATTAGAGTGTTTTCATTGATTCACATGGGGATGTAAAGACGAGATGTCTCTCTATTATAACCTATCAGTAGGTCCTACAAGGTGAAATTTATACCAGGAGAACTACTCGTAGGCTACATGGAAAGGATATGTAGATGTAGAAAGGAGGCCATCGCATACACTAAACAATAGTTTCATAGAGCCCCCAAAGGTTTCACAATTGGATAGTGACCCAACTAAGGTTTTGTTCTACAATACCTATGGAACATTCCAACTATGCCACTAGGGTTCGCAGGTTGGGTTGCAAGGAGGAAGGCCTCACAACACTCACACCTACAACGCTCGTAGGATACAAGGAAAGGACCCTTCAGCACCACTAAACAGAACCAAAAAATTTCACATCAAGTTCACCAAAAATGTAAGAGGGGGGGACCAACCACATAAAGGCTCCAAGTCACCAAGAGCCTAGAGTGGAGGGCTTCCCTAACTAACCTCAAGCTAATGGGTGTTTAGGACAAGAATCAAGAATGAAGAGCACTCTCAAGTGCTTCTATCACTCTATAGATCCAAAATTCTAAATGGGGCTAGATGATCCAATTTATGGAGTCCAAACTACACCTCAGGAAGCTCTCTGTCTGAGAATGATAGCATGGGTCTGGGATGATAGTGTGGTGCACTGGCATCTCTCTAGCGTGTTGGCATCCGTACAGCTAGAAAATGTGAAATATAGTATGAAAGGTAGAAAAACCTACTAACTATCTAGTTGATTAATTTTAATGAAATAAACATAACTATGAAACATGCAAAGTAGCTACGTAAATGACAAAGAAGTAGTTGAAGATGAGGGTGATGATTATCAACTCACTAAAGCTCCAGTTTTCCAATGAGCTCCATGCACACGTTCACCTAGACACAAGCAAGAGAGGGAAAAATGTTGGGCTATATAGAGGTTTTCCTTATTCAAACCCCCGCTTTGGTGTTTTCAACTCCATGGACAGCTAGAAAAGCCACGAAGTAGAAAATGCAATAGCAGAAAGAGAAAGGAAAGTACTAAATAGTGAAAAAGATCTAATGCTACTCTATCAAACCACAATAGGAAAGGAAAGTGATGCAATACCACCTCCACTCAAAGGATCTCAAGGCCAATGAAGGGAGAATGCAAGACAATGAGCTTGGAAAAGTTGACACAACTACAGCAGTGATGAAGGGAGGTTTCACAAGACTCCAAACTCATAGCTTCTATGGTAGAGAAACACATACAAAGATGAAGTTGATGGAATAACAAGTTGTTGCAATGCTCAATGGATTTGTGAAAATTTCTAGAATTGTGAGTAGAATGCTAGAGAAATTATAAGAATATGGAATGAATCAACAAGATAGCCATTTCAAGATCAAAATGGGAGAGAAGGAGTTGTCTTTGGGTCGGTTGGTTGACACAAAGGCATTACAATTTTCCCCCAATGCAGAGTGTAACGTCCCTACAGACTCCAAATGCAAGAATCTGTCAGGGACAACAACGCACCGTACAGATGTCTATGTGTCACGCTCACATCTCCAACAAATATTCCCCCACTAACACACAAAACAAGTGCCAAGTGGATGGAAGGTAGGTGGGTGATGTGGAATTTCACCTTCAAGTTTGATTTTCTATGGTGATGGGATGCAAAAGGGGAATTTACACAAGGGGTGCAAATTCACTCCTATACAATATCAAATTGATCCATGATCTATATAAGTGAACTTGCAAAAATTATACAAAATTAACAAACAATACAAAATTACAATAAATAGTTAAATTTTAAACATACATGAGTGTTTAAATAAGATACATGTACATACACATACATACATTATTCAACTTGAGCATACATACAAATTTCAAAATTTAAGATACATGTTTAAAAGAAAAAATAGGATGTACAATGCATACATACATCATTCAACTTGACCATGTACATACACGTCTCAAAATTTAAGATCTAACTATGTAATTTTAATACATGTACATACTAAAAATAAAACTTAAAACATACACAAAAAATTCATTTATGTCTAAGGCGTGTAAATTAAAAAACAAATAATTGTTAATGTGACGTGAAATCTCATTAAAAATTACATTAATTTATTAGGAGAAATCATGATGGCTTAAGGGGCCCTCATAGGGTGGCTTAAGGGGTCGTACAATAGGATGGATTAAGGGGATCTATGAATTAAGGTCCTAGGACAAAATGATGGCTTAAGGGAATAAAATTTGGTGAAGTTGCCCAAGGCAACCAAATTTCATTAAGTTAAATATATGCTTTTTTTAAATGTACATTTAGGAGTTAATTAATAACATATGATCGCTGAAGGCATCCTAAGTATAGTTTTAAGGGGATCTATGTCTTAATTGTCCTAGGAAAAAATGATGGCTTTAGGGTTTAGGGTTTAGGGTAATAGGATGGCTTAAGGGGATTTATGAAGTAAGGTCCTAGGAAAAAATGATGGCTTAAGGGGATAAAATTTGGTGAAGTTTTCGAAGGAAACCAAATTTCATTTACATATACTATATTTTAAAATTTACATTTAGGAGGTAATTAATAACATATGATGGCCTCCTATTGTTAATGTATAATCACTTTATCATGATGGAAATCAAGAGGATCAAATTTGGTGAAGTTGGTGTGGCACATGTACTTGAGTAATACGATTTCGTAGGAATTTAGAGGCACATATTTTCATGATAAACTTGTTCATTAGATCTCTTCATTAGCATCTTTGTTGCATTGGAAGTAGTAGGTCATACAATGAAACCTTGTTCAATACCAAGCTCCACAAACATGACCTCATTTACATAAGCTAAGATTGTTCGCTCTTAGTAAACGAATGACCTCCTCAAATTTTATATTGTGTTAAAAAATGGGCCCATATTTGAATCAAACTTAAGCTTTAATGGACCATGGATCTAATGAAAATATTTATATTAAGGAATTTTTGAATGTCATCAAATTTGACTATTAAATTGTAACCACAATTTGAACTTATCATCGAAGAATTTGATAATGTGTTCAATGAAATTTGTTGTTTTACATTACTTTACCTATCACTTTGGGATCCATCACACCAAATATTGTTTTCTTGTTAGTGATCCAAATCTGCACCCCTAA
Organism: Sequoia sempervirens; assembly: GCA_007258455.2. Lineage (NCBI taxonomy): Eukaryota > Viridiplantae > Streptophyta > Pinopsida > Cupressales > Cupressaceae > Sequoia > Sequoia sempervirens. Next base: position 154,436 of record VDFB02181648.1, read on the forward strand.
TGCCAAGCTATGAAAGAACTTAGCAGGTTTGGATGTAACATGGGACTGCTTTCAAGTTGTGGGTGTCCTATTTGAAAGTAGACCTCCAGATTATGGGTTGGCTCCCCTTTTGATGCCACCTAACTAATGATTTCTGAGAAAAGGGTAAGAGATGCATAAAATATGAACATTAACTGAAACTACCTAAGGTGATACACCAAAAACCTACTAAGATGTGATAACAGCCTATCACATTCAAAACAATATCATAAAACTTTGTTTACACAACTCATTTTCACATGCAGTTCACATAAGTAATTTATAAGGAGGTTTCTAAACAAGACTCTTAGAAGGAAAAAAAAAGTCTCACAACTAACAGCACTATTAACCAACACAGCTTATAACCTGTAACAATGCATTTTCTGCTAAACATATGCCTAAACATGAGACAAGTTTAGAAGGAAAGATAAATTTCACAAAACAAACTAATCAACCACTAATAGCATACAATGAAACATGAAATGAGAAGGTAAAATGCTCTATTTTATTGATTCAAAGTACTCATTTTATCACAAGTCCATTTGAGTTACAATACTGCTCCATGCTGAAAAATAACTCCAAAAATCAAAGCTATCACTCTACTGAAAAGAAAATAACTCCTCCCAAATGCAAAGATGAAGTTACTTAAGAAAAAACAATCAACTCCCCTCACACATGTCCATCTAGAAGGTTCTAGTCAGATGCAGCACAAAAGCCAAAATGGAAGCTTCCAAAACCCCTCCAAAAGGTCCTCCAAATGTAGAAAAGTCAAGCTCAGTCCAAGGTCACACTGAAGGTGTGACAAAAGAGTGTCCAAAACAATCAAAACAAGCTCACACACTCTTCTCATGTCTTCCAAACATCATTTTGTCTCGCACACATGTGTTCAACATATTTGACCCACACCCTTGTTTCCTTTTGAAAACAGAAGACTTAAATATGCATTCAAAATAATAACTTGATTAAGTGATTCATAATACACCACTTAATCAAGCTATTTTACATTTTAAAGTAGAATGCAAGATGGCCCCACCACCTCTTTGAATTGCATTACATTTGCATCAAAAATGACAAAATAAAAGTGATTTACAAATCACTTAAATCATGCCTTACTATTGACAAAAGATGCAAAATAAAAGATATATTTCAAATGCTTGTAAAGCATTCAAGAAAAAATTTAAAACCCCTCCAAAAGGTCCTTTGATGAAATTACACTCACCTCCACTCCTGCACTTCAAGGCCACACACTTGGTCAACATTCTCCATGATTTTCAAAGACAACAAAAGGCCCATATGATTCAGCCTATATGGGCATCAAGGACTTCACACATCTTGGAAGGCACATTTTGAGTCTTTTGAAGGAATACAGGATCAAAGGTTAAAGACATATCACTTGCGACTTGGCATATTTTAAAAAGGCATATGATGTTCACATAAGGCAAAAAAATGCCTAAGTCTTGGCACTTACCACTCGGCCCCCATAACACATTAATATGTGTTTCATTTTTTAAAACAAGGCAAAACAAAATACCTCATAGGCCAACCACCATAGGGTTCAAACCCTAAACAAAAGAAAGGGAAAAAACCAAAAGCACTTCATTTTTGCATCGAGCTTCTGGAAGAAGCTACAACTGCCATGAGGTTTTCATTGCTTGCACACAAAACATGGTGCATTTGGCCAATTCTTGATGACTTATTAATGAAATCTTGTGGTTTTCTTCATTTGAATACTGAGGTAACTAAATTTTTGAATCAAAATTTTGTATTTTCATCTTTTGAAGGCCATTTCATATTTTGGCCACGGCTATGAACATGTTCCTAATCATTTTTTATGGCTTCATTCTTTTTTGATTACTCTCTTGTTCTTAGCCACCATTATTGAAGCTTTTGAAGCTTAAATGGAATATTTTCAACAGTGAAAAGCTTTGCACATTTAATGAAAAAATGAGCCATTTGAGCTCAGGTAAGCTTTCATTAGACCCACATCTTGATTTTCCTCTTTTAATTCAATGAATAAAAGCTCGAACCTGAGCTCTTTCAGTGTTACAATGAAACAAGTTCATATTTTCTTTCTATATTTGCAAGCTATGAATAAACCCATATGGGTTTTGCTACTTTTGTGAAGAAAACACAAGTTTTTTGGCTATGGCTATGAAGAATTGATAAGGGTTTTTAAATAATTTTCACTTCCTATAGAATTTTCTCCATGAAACATTTCTTTCAATTCCTCTATGTTTTGAAATGTATCTCAATTCGCTCACAGAGGGTTTGAAACATTTTGTTGTTCTTGAATACCTCCATCAGATTTCTCATTCACCATCTCAGAAGTTGTAATTAGAATGAACCTAGATGGGTTCCATTACTTTCTTGTATTTCTGTATTTTTAAAATAAAACCCCAAGTGGGTTCCTTATTTTTTGATGCCATGTAATGGCAGCTAGCATTGTCACAATCACCTTTACCATGATATGATCGTGCAAGATTATAATATGAATGATATTTCATGGGAGTGTGACAATTGAAACTAAAGTTCTCTGCAAGCTGTTCCACAAACAAATGTTTCCCTGTGTACAAAACTTGCAAAAAATGATTCAATGCCACTACACAGTATGGGTGTGAGCTCAAAGCTCTTGCATCTTCCAACAAATACTTTATTTATACATCCATAAAAGCCTCGGTTCTCCACCCTTGATCATGTCCTTTCCAGCAATCAGCTCCAAAAGTAGAACCCCAAAAGCAAAAACATCAACCTTTGGAGATACTCCATCCATAGAATACTATGGGAACATGTATCCCTTTGTGCCTCTCAAATGCCCTCTTGCATTCACTATATATCCTGCAGCCCCAAAATTTGCAATTGTTTTTTCCTTAAGCTTATTGTTGAGAAGAACATTGTTGCTTTTCAAATATCTATGGACAATGCCAATTCTCTCATGAATGTTGTTAAGCCTAGTTGCTACATCCAAAGCAATTTGTAATCTTTTTCTCCATGTAAGACCTTTAAAACCTATAGATGGTTTATAAAGCCACAAATTCAAAGACCCATTCTCCACATATTCATAAATCAAATAGGATTTCCCCTCATAGTTTATGCAAAAGCCCTGTAGCTTCACCATATTATAATGTTCTACCTTTTGCAGGGACTTCATTTCATGGGACACGTTCTCTTTCATCTGCTTGATTACAACATCCCTGACATTGATTATACCTTTGTACATAGAGCCTGCAATATGGGACATAGGACTAAAATCTGGAGTTGCCTCCTTTACAACTTTAGGGGAATACAAAATAGGCTTGCATGTATCACTATCCACGGCCTATGGTTCTACACCCATCTCTATATCCACATACTTCAACTTTAATGGTTGTTTCAGTTTTTCCTCTACTCTAGAAGCTTTTGCAAGTGTTGAAACCTTCTGCACAATCTCAAACACTACTCTATCCACCACCATTACACAAAAGCAATGTACAAACCTAATAACAGGGTCTCATATGAATCATCTTTTGAACTTGAAACTTTTAGAAGAGGCCTTGAGCTTGGGCATGGAAAGTTGGCACTAACAGTAATACAAACACATAATACACCAGTTGCTTCTCCATGATTCTTTTGCTTTACTCTATTATTGGCACACAAGATTGTTATTGCTCATTGATTCTTGATGTCCCTTTAATGTAGGTCATTGTTGTTGTCCTACTATGAAATGTAGCATGCATCCTCCTTTCTTTAACTGCCCCAATCCTCATGGTTTCCACAACAATTGTCTACTACCCCACATTTTTGTAACCTAGTTTCCACAACATTTCAGCCCTTTTGATCATGTGCAACAAATAAACATTGTCTCCTCACTTTAATCCTAGTGGGAGACACATGTCACCTATGTTGGTGACCTAAAAGCTCACCATCCTATGTGATGTGTGGTTGTCCAATAGGGTTAAGGTGAGAGTCACTTGAAAGTACCTTGGATTGTTCCTTCTTGCTGCCCCATATGCTTCATGATGGCTTAAGGCATGCCTTGATTTTCTCCTTCATTATTTAAGAGATGCATAATTGAACTTGATGCATCTATAAGTGAACTTGATGCATCTCTGAAATCACTTACTTCTTTTAATAAAATGGATCTTGGATCCACTTAAGAATATTGAAGGACATATCCAGCAAAATGTACCTTCCTTTTGACATGATGGAAGCCATATGATTGATTCATTATGAAAAGATGAAGTATGAACTTTTGACAACTCAAATTCTATGTTACATCGTTTGAATCTGATAATGAAAGTTGATCAACTGGTGTGATTCCATGTTGATTTAATGCATTAATGGCATGTCTATCTTTGATCAAGTGTCTCAATTTCCTATCCCTCTTAAAACATCAAAGGGCATCATGTTGAGCTCTACCCTCGTGGGAGCCACATTTACCCCACATGTTGTAATTTGCTAAATCAGAATAGTAACAAGATTTATCCTAAATTTGTACAAAGAACAAACAGTTAGATAAACAAAGCATATCATAGGTTTGTTTGATCACTCTTTTCTTGTTTTCAGGGACACTTATGGTATGCTGCTATTTTAACACTTGTAGACATTTGATCAGATGTTTATGGATGTTTTGCATATAATTTTGATTAGGGATCTTTCATTGCTCTAGCAGTGTTGTTTTAATCCAATGCAGGAAACCTAGGAGCAACACTTGGAGGGTGTCAAACGAAGCAAAGCAATAGAGAAACAGAGATGATGCAAGGCCAAGTCAACGGGATTCGTCATTCCACCAGGCAATGATGGGTCCCTTTTCATGTTATATGAAATTTCATTTTGTTATCCATATGTGTATGATTTCTTCTTTACTAGCATTAGGATAGCTAGTCCCTTGGCTTGTGAGGGACATTTATACTTTCATGATTATCAATAAAGATTACATTTGCAATACATATGGTTCTCTTTCTCATTTTTCTATAATTGCAACACTAGAATAAAATGCAATTTGTTCTTGGCAATCTTTTTTATGCATATTAATGAACTTAGCAGACTATGGTTTATCTTTTAAATGTTCAAACAAAAACACAAAAAGAATAAACACTAAGTTACCTGATTTCAGTTGAAAGCTAAAAATTAGGTAGCAGTTCTATGTAATGTATAGTGCTACATTATGCCTATATTAGCGCACTTTTGACAATTTAGGATAGTCTCTATGGTCTACCCTTGAATTTATACAAATTCCTATATTTAGAGAAAATCAAAATGTCTCTTGAAAAGTTTTTGGAGATATATCTTAAAATGGTTATTGAAGCCTTGTGTATTATTGGTAATTTATATTCCTTACCTAATCCTCTTTGAAGTCTATGAATAAAAGGAGTGGAAGGAAATGTGAAATAGAATGCCTTCATTTTTAGATATAACAAGATATTGATGCAAGTGCATAAGCTAGTATGGACTCATATGTGACACTATGGGGAGGGAAGGTTCATCCTCCCCTTCCATGAGAAGCCTCTCTTTAAATTTTGAGGCCTTAACATCCCTAAAAAGAGGAAGGTGGTTTTTGACTTCCTTATATCTTCCCTTACAAATGTGGTTATTTTGTAGGAAATCAAGTTGTTTGATGAGTATACTTTTGGTCTTCTTTCTCTAATGGGAAGGCTCTAGTCTATAGTTTAGTCTACCACTCAATGAATCTAGTGGTCTTTGTATTATACAACATTTATGTAGGAGCATCCCTAGTCAGTGTGGTAATCTTGCATCATTTTAGAAAAGTGATCTTAGTTTAGTTATTTATTTTTTATTAGTTTATAGTTACCAATTTATGGTAGACAAATATATTTCATTTCACCATGATTTGAAATTGGCTTTTTTCCAATTTTGAGCATAGCTTGAGTTAGTGTTAAGAATGTCATGTTAATGTTTGAAGTGATTTCGATGAGGAAAAGATTATAAATTCTTGAGAGTTTTTATGGGTGGAAAATTTTGCACATTTATATTTGTTCTATTTTGCAAAGTTATTGAGAGTTCATGCCAAAAAATGAATATTTATTGGTTTGATTCCAAATTGATTGATTTGATCAAATTTTAGGTGAACCTTGTGAGTTTTTAAACCTAAATCATAAAGGAGGTTCAAGGATTACTCCAATAGAAAACTATATGTATGTTAATATGTAAAAGAGTAGGTGTTTGTTAATATTTGTAGTGACAAAAAATGTATCCCTTTACATTTTCTCTTGTTGGGGCCCTCCTAGTTAAAATAGACTTAATTTAGTGTTTTAAAATGTGTTTATTTACACTTTCACACTTATTTAGGGCTCCTTTAATTAGTTGAGCTTAATTTTTCCTTAATTGGCCCTTTAATTCATTTACCAAGCCTATTTAATTGCATTTTTTGGAGAGGAAACCCGAAATCCATTAATGCCTTAACATAACACTTTTCATTAAGCAAAGTGTGTCCTAGGTTTATGGACCTGGGACCCATTTTCCCATGGACAAATGGGTCCTCCCTAGACCTTAGGACCTAAATTTAAATTATGTTTTTGGTAGTATTTTAACACATTCAAATATGTGATTCAATGTATGCTTGTGATATTTGAATTTTAGGACATTGAGGATACATATCTATAAACATAAGGTTATTTCACTATGTTTCACCTAGAAGATTTCAATAAGCATTCCTAGAGAAAATATTGTGATCAAATGCATTCAAGAGAAGATTTATCAAAGTTTTATTGTAGCATTCAAGATCCAATTTTCATGTCAAATTCTTCTTGCATCATGCATTTTTTTGGAGCTAATATGGTGATGTAAGTTTAATGATCAAATCAAGCATTCAAATAACTATTTCAAGCAAGATCCAAAGATCAATTCCACATCCATTGAAGCCATTTCATGTAGTTTTCAAATCTATACTCCAAAGTTTATTCAAGGGTTTGTTGAGTGGTATCATTGCTTTGTTCATTACTAATTCCCTCTTTCATGTTTCATTTCATTTCAAGGTTTGATTACCAAAACGGGGTTTGTCCAAGGTAAACCCTCATTCACCAAAACAAACAATTTTTCACATTCATGTTGTGTTTGAATATGTAGGTGGAAGAAAGCTTGAAGATCTCTTGAAGAGAAAATTTGAAGAAGTTGAAAAAGTTGCAAAAGTTGTCATAAAAGGTGTTCTCTCACAAAAACTCATCTACATAATTTATTTCCAACATTCTGGCATTGTCACTTGGACAAATTGGAATATTCATATATGTATTAGAGGCTCCTAAAAGTTGCAAAAAATCCATGACAATGAACCTATTCACCCCTGGAAAAATGAGTCCTAGTCAACCTTTGGAAACTGACTTGGCACACTCAAATCTTCCCTTTTCTGATCTGCAATTTGATTGTAGGTTCTGTTAGTATTGAGTTTAAAATTTCCATTTCAAGTGTTAAGTTGTATTTTGATGTTATTTTACTATTTTATTTTTTTCTCCCTTAAGTGTTGTTTTACCTTAACCCCCATCCTTCATTCATAAGGAAATCTATAAATTCACACCTTGAGTTGACTCACCTAAGGTTTGTAAGTAAATTCTTTGTGTGGATCTCATTTCCTAATGAAATAGAGGAAGATAGGTCCATCATAATCCTATTTCCCTTCATCTCTATTGGTGAACCTATTTTTCTTTCTTTTCATTTTGGTGAACCCGACTTTTGAGTATTCTTTTTTTCTAATTTTGGAATCTAGTTCATCCCTAGATCTAGATTTTGCATTCATTTGTATTGCATTGCATTGAATCAATCTCATTTAGGGTTTCTTATCTTGCATTAGTTTGCATCTCATTTAGGGTTTTAGGATTGCATTTTTTCATCTTTTAAAATCTAGAAAATACAAAAATAAAGTCATTTTGCAAAGCATTTACATAACATTACATCACCATTCATTTACATTTGAAAATTCAATCAAAATTGCATATAAAATTAGGTATCCTAGTTTTTCATTTAGCATTATTTTGCATTTACATTTAAACTTAAATTTATAGAAAATTCAAACTACAACCACCTGTCTCAGTCCAAAATCAAAAAACCATAGGAATCCACTCAAAAATATATAAATTCATTTTTCAAAAACCTCAGCTAGGAACCATTCACCCATGGGAAAATGAGTCCTTTATTAGGGATTTTTTCCTGCATTTTTGGGTATTAGAATCTCTATGTTTATATTATGTTTTTTTGTTTTCAATTTATTGTTATAGTTTACATAATTTTTTTTATCTCAAATCGATCATATTAAGCTTTATTTGATAAATTCAATGCATTGTGTGAATTCAAAATTACATTTACAAGACATCATTTTCAGGTTTTACATAGCATAATCAAAAAATTATCTTGTTTAGAATCTAAAATTTTCTTTTACATATTTGCATTGCACTTTATATTCTAGGTTATTTCATTGCATTTTACTTCTTATCCATTTTGGGTGCATATTGAGTTTTTGAAACTTGTATGAGCTTCACAACTTGGTGTCCTATTGTCAATACTATTGTGAGGCATAGTTTGAGACTCATGTCATCCTGCAATACACCATTCATCATTGATCTTTGGTTTTCTAACTCTTTTACTCATAGTGTTGACACTAGTCAACCCTCTATGGATCCTAGTTTCCATACCTCATTTCCAATGACTTCCCTACCCAAAACTAATGTGCTTAATGTCAAAACAATGGTTTCTAATGTCCCACAAGAGAACATAAGAAGGATAGATGAATAATTAGAGAAATTTCAAAACCTTGTCAGTTCTAATACGATTCCTATGATAGAAAACATACGAAAGCTACTTCAGGATGAACAAGGAATTAAAAAAAATTGTAGCCTCGCTTACATCATTAAAAATCTTGGCAATGTTAATGATCAAGGTAATAAGTCTGCAGTCCCTCCTAATCAAAATTTTCAAATCATTACAAATCATATGCAAAATCATAATATTTCCTTTGTCAAAGCTAGTGAAACAAAGAATGATGTGATGAATGTTGACACGGATGATGATACCATGAATGATAATGAGAAAGACTCTATAAAATATATGGTTGGATTTATTGAATTTAAACCTCATAAGGTCCAAACTAATATGCCCCTTGACATTTATTTCTCACAAAATGACATAATTAAACATATGCCTGATGGTCCTCTTTACATAGCTAGAAGAATCAATGACAAGATTACTAATGGGATATTAATTTATCCCTTCTATGTAGAGAACATGATCACTAAAGAATTATTATTTGTGCATGAGTTGTATCAAGATACATATGAAAAATTGAAAACATGGATCAAAACACATAATAGTTTTGTGTTCCCTACGATAGGTTTGATAAATCTTCCTTTAAAAGTTGGACATAAACAATTAAATGTCTCATTCACCATCATTTCGACTTTGGACAAATTTTGTGTCAAGTTAGGCTATACATGGCTTCGCTCAATGAATGTTGTCCTATCAGTTGTGCATAAATGTTTAAAGTTTCCATTTTTCAATGAGATATTCACTATGCATCATAGTGGCTTTAATCCTTTGTCTTCTCATGGGAACTTCTCATTGGATTTTTTTTGGCCCGAGCCTATCGATCCTATTAGACCCCATGATGACTTCTTTTTCAAATCCTATCAAAATTTTAAGGCAAAGCACATAATAAAATTATCCCTTATAAATATGCCTCAACCCATGATTGAGCCTCCTATCCTTGACAAAAATATGATTGAACCAAAATCCCTTCCAAGTAACCAAGACCAACCTATGAAAAATCCTCCACCTATCTCCTATAAGAGACCATGAGTTAATCAAATAAGTCTCATTATGCATCCTAAAGTTAAACAAGTTTATGAAGCTAAAGAGAGAGTGGTTGAACAACCTCCCATGGTTCCTTATGTTCCTCCTCTAAGGGAAGAAAAGAAACCTATGGTTGATAAACCTTCCCTTACACAATCGCAACTTGAAATTTGAATGAAAAGAAACTGAAATGCTAGAGAGTGTAGGCGTATATGTCATCCTATTGCTCATTTGTTACAAGAAAAAGAAGAACAAAACAATATAGAAAATCAAAATTCAAACTTGTCTCAAGAAATTCATGATGCCTCTCCTAATAAGAGTTTTGAACTTGGTGCTTGTCCTATTTTGGCACTTGATGTTGTCCCTTTGACTAGTTGTATGCCTCTCGCATATACTGAACAAGATTGGTATGTGGACAACCTACTATAGGTTGACTCGCATGTGCCTTACTATTCTTGTCTTTGTTTTATTTTTCATGCTCTTTGTGTGATTGCATGTGCATAATGTGATCTCCCATAATATTTTGTTTGATGTATCTCTTCATTTTCATTCCTCTATTTGTATTTCCATTCTTCTATATGTCATAAACATTTCTCTTTTCTCTTTTGTCTTGTGTTTTCCTTTTGGGGATGACGCAAGGCGTCGAGATATTTCTAGGTCTCTTTCATGTTGACCCAAAATATTTTTCTTTTCTCTCTCTCTCTGTCATTCTTCCAGTTCTATGAGTATTTAGGGAATGATGACATTTTTTGAGCTCTATAATATCATTGTAGCAAAGATATACTGACCCTGAATCCATAGATCCCTTATGTGTGGGATTTGATTTTGGGGGCAACCCCTTCCTCTCTTTTTCATGATGTAGCTTCATTTGGAAACATATGACTTGGTATAGGGCTTTCTAAATAATCTCTCATGTCTTCTTTATTGATTAGCATTGATCATTTGCTACTTTAAAGCAAATTGCTCATAGCAATGGTGTTAGAAATCTCTTTAAATTGGGGGCATACATTGGTATTATTATTTTTGGAATTTTTGACATACCTTATATTTCATTGTGTGATCTTACTTCTTTTGATGCATCTTTTTCTTGGTGGTTTCATTGGGTTTGATGTCCTCCATGAGTGTGACCTTTCTTGGTGTGAACCTAGATCCTAAACCTGCAATAGCACAAGAAACAAACAACAAATTAGATCAAATGCAAGCTAGAATATAGATTCCTCAAGAAATCCATTTAAATTTCAAAAGGGAAAGGAAATGAGATGAAGAACAAAAGAAACTTAAAACATATCAAATCCTATTCTAATGCAAGGTGAACTCTTAATCTCTTGAGGGAATTGGTGCCAATTTGATGTGAAAATTGGCCCTTTCCCAACTCCAATGATGCAATGGTGATTTGGTGATGAAATTTTATCAAATTTGATGAAGAGTGATGAGTGCTCCAAGATGAAAATCTGCATAACCTAGCTATAAACTCAATGGCATGGATGAAATTTGCTAAAGATTTGAGCATAGTAAGTTTACTCAAAATGTGGATGATAAAATGAGGAGATTAGCCTCTTATTTATAGAATGTCAAGTTGAAAGAATTCCAAAATAGAGAAATGTGGGACTATATTTCATTCAATGGCAAGGTTCCACTTGTCCAAATGTGAATGGATGGAGGATGTGCAAGTTTTGAAGAATGTGTCAATAAATGCATATATCTGAATTTTGAAATTGTTGAAATGACATGTAAGAGGGAAAGAAGGTGCATTGAATGGCACTTGGCTCAAGGCAAAATGAATTTGTAGGTGGAGTAAATACCTTGTTGGAAGGACAAATTCCACTTGGATTTTGAATTCAAATTTGAGGAATATTCCTTAAAAGATGCCTTGTTGAAGAAAATAGAGATTTAATAAATCAAATAACTCTATTTTCATGTGAAAGTGGAAAAAGATGGAGGATGGGACATGAGAAGAGATTAAATTAATCAAGGTTAATTGTGAGGACTTTTTTTGAGCACTTTTTCTACATTTATCTAAAATACCAACAACATTATTAGCAAATAAAATAAAGTAAATCAAGCACTCCTACGAAATATTTAATCATGATTCATAATGAAAAAAAAACAAAAAGAATACTAATTGAGAGCACAATAACATGAATAAAATCTTATCCCATAGTGGATTGGTGCTTCTGTGGAAAGAAGCCCTTTCCCAATCCTTGATAAGCTTCAGATATGTTGATGATCAAGATGATGAGTTGTGGAGGAGATACTAAGATTGTGGAGGATTAATACAATAGAGGAGCTCTCTATTTATAGCCAGGAAGGATAAAAGAATGCCAAACATGGATGTGGGACTAAAGATCCACCAATAGGAAGGATCCACTTGTCAACTTGTGATAGGTTGAGGAATGAGCACATTTTGTTCAATGTGCCAAAGAGGGGGAGATTTGAAATTTGAATTTGAGAGTTAAATGTTGAGTTTGACCTTTGCAAGAGACATGTAAGAGCTCATAAATGCCTTGTTGGATGTACATGTCAAATTGGGGGGAGATTCAAATTTGGAAGAATATTCTCCTTTTATGCCAAGTTGAAAGAAAATGATGAATTAATAAATCAATAAATTGATTTATTTGTGCAAGTGGGAAAAGCTAGAGGATGTGATGGGTGATTAGATTATATTAATCAGGATTAGATTAATTTAGTGAGGGACTAAGTGATTTGACCCATTTGACTTAGATTTTAGGGATTTAAACTAAATCAAAGGGAGATGAAAAGTGATTTCAAATTTAATTAAATAAAGGTTTGATTTATTTAATCAAAGAGGGATAATGATAGGCTTAAATTAATTAAAGTTAATTTATTCAATTTAAATGGATGACCTTAGAGATAAATCAAATAGACTTGAATTATTTGATGAATGTATTTAATGAACTTGATTTACCTGATGAATGGATGGATGTGAATGATGCTAATTTTGTATGTCTACATTTTTCCCCTCTTTGAAGCAATGTACTTGTTGCATTGGTTCAAAGAATAAACTTGCCACGATCAAATTTCAAAAAAAAATTGAATTTTTTTTTTCGGATGCCCCAATGGAAAGAAGTACACTAGTACATTGCCCCCTAAAGAGATCGGGTGAAAGATTCAATTTGAGGGTCAATCTCACGATAAAGAGGTTCAAGATGGACATATGGATGGTTATGATGATGATGCAAATGAGATGGTTTTAAGATTCTTAGAATAACAAATCTATAACATCTTAAATGATAATGCAATGCATGTGAGATGGATGATGCAATAATGCCTATATGATTATGTATTGGATGTTGTAAATGTAGATGCTTAGACTAACAGATCTATGTTATGATGATGACGCAAATGCAATGCATGTGAAATGATCGGTGTTTCCTATTATGTATGATATGAATGATATGTGGTATGTTGACGGTTTGTGGATGCAGGATGGATGCATGATGGATGCATTGGTGATATTATGTTAGCGCGGAGAGAAGAAAGAAGAAATGAGATGATGACAAGAGGATCCAACAAGTCCATGATTTGACAAGACTTTATTAGAGATGATGATGATGATAGATGATGTTTCGCTTATCAAGGATTGGGATTTTAAAAGGGCTACTTACCTTATGTTTGATAACACATGTAGGCATGATGCATCAAGGTATAAAGAACCATGATGGCGTTGCACCTAGTGAGATGGACTTTGACTCGACAAACAAATAGGAGTATTCTTGTTCACACCTTGACATACATAAACCTTGCTAGGATGCACTTCTGAAGTTTCAAACACCTCAGACCAAAACATGGAAAGGTATAACCTATCAATGCAATAATCAACAAGTTGCCCAAAACACCCTCCATACATATCTAACAAAGCAAGTATTCACCAAGTTATATTACAAGAATTTCCAACAAGCACAGCAGATAAAAGATAATGATCATTGCCCCATTCTCATCTCTCTAAATCGCTTTGATTAGACATCATTGAGAGGTCATTAGAATGAGCACAATAAGATAAATCAAAAGAAAAGATCAAGTACACAAACAAGTCAATGTTCTTCATACCTCTATCCAAAGGGATTTGTTTTGATAGGATAAGAATCCAAGGTGATATCCAAAATGATGCCCATTGTCGAACAATATATCCTAGGACATGCATTGTATAGGATGATGATGGGTTGATAAGTTGTTTGATAGGCTTTTGATATAAAGTTGATTGACATGTTTGTGAATGATCAAGAGTTTGATTTTTGTTTAAAAGTTTGTTGTTTTGATTTTGATTTTACGTTTGAAGTTTTCTTTTGCCAATTGTTGTGGTTGTTTCTATTTGTTTTGCCAAAGGATGAAGGTGATGATCAGTTTATTAAGGATGATTGATTATCGCGGGTGAAAGAAAAATGGGACGGACGGATTTTTTCAAATATTTGAATGTTTTTGATGTTTTTGGAATGTTTTGAGGTTGTTTTTGGTATTTATGATTTTTGAATGTTTTGGGGTTTTCTGAGATTTTATGAACGTTTTTGGATTTGATGTTTTTTCAAAAAAAAATTATATTTTGTGTCTTGGGGGCTGATCAAATATTAGCCTTGCCTACGTTTAAACTTAGAGATGACGTAGTTAGGATACCATTTTTTTTTTACGTTTTTCTATTTTTTGAATGTTTTTGGATTTTGATATGCTTTGGATTTTTTTTGAATTTTTGCATGATTTTGATGATTTGGATATGGATATGTGTGATGATATCAGTGCTTTGTTTAGGATTTTTTTGAAAACCCAAGCTAGGGTTGATTGATCTAATTGATGAATTGATTATGATAACATTGTTGAGGATACACAACAACGAAAGGATAGTGTTAAGCAACACAAGGATTGGGATGGATATCCCAAGATGATGATGGATTGATGATGATAACATTGTTGAGGATACACAACAATGCAAGGATAGTGTTAAGCAACAAAAGGATTAGGATGGATATCCCAAGATGATGATGGACTAACTAGATTTGATTGATCAGGATTTTGAAGCTTGATTTGGAACAAAATATGTTTGAATGATTTGATGTGATGTTTGAATTGCAAATTAGAAGTGACTGATAGTGATTATTTGGATTGATGTTTGATGAAAGATGAAGCTTGATAAGTAACATTTGCTCGTCAAAATGTGGCATGTGCTAGTGATTTGGATTTTGGATCACAAATGTTTTGACCAATTTGATTTCACGTTTGTCAATGTTTGGATCGCCACATAAGTTGGAGGGTATAGATCAAGATTTATTCTCGAAGCAAGATGTAAATATCTACCCCCAGTGTCTAGCAATGTATGGAATATCATGGATGGATGCTTGGATAGGCATACAGATGGATAGATATGGTAAGCATGCAAAGGATTCCAAGGATTATCTTGTGATAAGATAAGATCTTCAGATAAAGAATTGTCATTTGAATAATGCTTCATGGCTCAGATAACTTTGGATAGGATAGGATCAATGAAAATGACCCATGTCAAGATGTTTACCATAAGCAAGTGTAAAGTGTGCCCCAAACTTTCATCAAGATCAAGATAACTTGGATGATGGATGCAGATGGATGAAAATGGATTGGATAAATGGTTCATGGATGAATGGATTTATTATGGCTAAGATGGATGGAATGCTAGATTTATTATGGATGGAATAAGACGCTTTCACCTGAACTGGTGCACGTAGATGCTCAATTCCACATATGACGCCTATTTTCCAGGTTTTCATCATGGTCTTTCCCAAAGCGCCATCGTAGTGGTTTTCACTAAAGGATGATTTTTTATCTTTACTATTTTCATGATTTTTTTATTTTTTTGGATTTTCACATTTTTTTTTTTTTTTGGTTTTTCTAAAAAAATTTAAGCTCATGTCAAACCACCTTGTGGTGTTGATGTAGATGCTTTTTTCATAATGTGACATCGATATCCTGCCTGAAGAAATTGTTTTGCTAAGATACGTGCACTTGAATACAACTTTTGAGATTCTTGATCTGCTTTGTTGATACCAGGAGTTGACTTTGTCTTTGTGCGCACATCGCGATAGAGTGCCTTCTAAATCCTTATGATGAAGGGTCATTTCCAATGCATGGTCAATGTGAGAATTGGATATCATGTGTGGAGGCATGGATGGAGTGTGTTTAGGGATAAAAGATGGATTGGTTGATATTTTGGAACCTTTGACTCTCCAAACTTGGGAAGATAAGCAATGATGGGTGGATACAAAAGTGTGCATGTAATTAGGACCAACTACTTGATATAGTTTGTATGTCACTTGAAAAGCCTGCTTTTTCCTTTGTGGACATCTTTGATGGATACTTTTCCCATTTTTAATTTTCCCCATAATTTCTTTGACTGATGGAGTTTGATAGGGATAATCTTTCTTTGTATTCTTTGGTATCCATGTGTATTTGATTTGTCCATTATGCTTCTCAGCTTCTTTTGCTTTGATAATGTTCTTTGTGCTTTGACTCAAATATTTATTTTGACGTTGGTCCCAATTCATGGATGGGGTGATGGGTAGATGAAGATTCATGACATGGTCGGTTGTAGTATTGACACTAGTTTCATCACAAGGACTCTTCGTGCTCTCTATGTTGATGTTTGCTTGAGACATAGTTGCCCCCAGTATTGTGGAAGTAGTACCTTCATGCTTTGATTCTTCCTGTTCCAAGAGCTCTTGTTTAGAATGCATTCTCTAATAAATGACCACTGTAGATGATGTTATTTCGATTGGATGTTTTGTTGACTCCAGAATATCCTATTCTATCTGACCTGTTTCCTTGAGTGGATAATGTTGGATATCTTTATTCATGATGTCCTCGGTCTGAATTTGGGATATATCTGATACTGCTATTGATAATTTAGTTTGATTGTAGGAATTGATAACCTTCTCTTTTTATGCAATAATGTCAGGAATAAAGGAATCATGTTCTGAATGAAGATCATCTACATGTCCATCCAAAGAAAGCATCTCATGGGTAGATGGAGGATTATTTGTTATATGGATATGACCATCATTTGTGACATCTTGTATAGATAGGAGAGTGTCCATTAGATCATTATACTATCTTGGAGATACAAATTATTGATCTTGATTTATTTTGGGATTGCTTTTGACACGATTTGGATTAGTTTCTTGACATGGGTCAATTTCAAAGGATGGATTGCTTACAAAGGGTTCTTGGATGTTGTCATTAGGCATGGGTAATTGCTCAATATCATCTTGATCTTTGAGAGGAGTTGGATCAAGTGTCGAGTTTAGGATTCCTTCAATATTTGTAACCCTGAGGTCAAAGGGGGTCAACATGTCTTGGAAGGGACCATTGCTAGACCTTAGTGAAATATTTTGATCTTGCTTTAGAATAAATTCTTGAGATATGTCCTCTAACTCATAAGGTGATGTAGAGACATTTTCAACATGATTAGTGGTCGATGGGTCGTGAATTATGTCAATAGGATCAAATAACCCTAACACACCTTGAAATAGATCACTAAAAAGTGGCTCTTGATGTATGGCTAGTTGGTCATCAGATGAGGTGGAAACATCTCCAATGTGCTCATTAATGGAGTGATCTTGAACATTATTTTCAACAATTGTGGTGAAGAGATTGTTTATGTCTTCAACCATAGGTTCAAGTGATGTTGACATTTCATGAATTGGATCATTGTTGGGTCTTGTTGGTGGATTTTGATCATGATTGAAAAGTGACTCTTGATGTATGTTAATTTGATTCTTGGATGAGGTGGAAACATATTTAAGGTGGTCATTGATGGATAGACCTTGGTCATTTTCCCCAATAGTGATTATCTTTTGATCAATAAGGTCTTGGATGAGATTTTTGAGTTGAATACAATCTGATGTTATGTGTCCCTTTTTTTTGTGGAAGCCACAAAAGTACTTCTCGTTATACCTTGGTGGTTTAACTAAGGGCTCTTGATAATCCTCATAAACAAGGAGTTTAATGATATTTTCTTGTGCCAACTATTGCATGACTGATTCGATGGATCTCCCAAGTGGTGTGTATTTATGTTTGTTACCTTGTGATATTTGACCTTGTGGTGATTTTTTTGGAGATGTGGTGATTGGTCTTTGAGATGTGATGATTGATCTTCGAGATGTGGGGGTTGAATTTGTTGATTTGGTTGATCTTGACATCTAACTTCTTGACATTGGAGATATTGTTCTTCATGTGGTTGTGGAAACAACTCAACGCTTTGATGGCATGGTTCAACCAAAGGAAGAGTGTACTAATTTTGGAGTGATGATATCTCTTGGCTCAATAATTCAATTAGTTTGGCATGTGAAGCAAGATTTTCTAGTGAAATTTGATCTTGATTTTAAATTTGACTCCCTTGATTTGGCTTTTGTTCAAGCGGATTTGGGATGTACACTTGTGGTGTTTGCATGGGATCATGGACAAATTGATTTTGGACAATGTTCTAACTTGGGATGACGTTCAAATTTGGCATTATGGGTTGAAATTGAACATTGTTGATGTTGGGAAACACATTGCCTTGATTTAGGTAACTTTGATTTTGCATGGTGTTACCTTGACTTGGAGTCATTAACATCTTGTTTGGACTTTGAACAATATTCATATGATTTGAAAACATATCCATCCCAAAGTTTACCAAGTTTGGATTCAAAATGTTCATGTTTTGTAAAGTTGTACTTGGTACATTCACATTTGGCATGTAGGGATTTGATGGGATGATGTTGTTCATTTGAAGGTTCATGCATTGAGTGTTTGGTTGATAGATTTGTAGTTTTGGGCTTGGATTTAAATCTACCATCAAGAAAGGTGATCCAAACTTTTGACTAGGCATACTCACATTTGTTGTACCATTGATGTTTGTAGGAGACAACGATCCCATGTATGGATTGTATAAATGTGAGTGTTGAAAATCAATTGGCATTGTAAGGCTTTGATAGTTTGGTTGGTTTGGATTACTCATGATGTATGGAGCAAGTTTATATTCCATGTTCCTCTTGTGTTTCAACCTTGTTGCAAAAGTGACCTCTAAGGTGTTTAGGACCAATGATGAGATGAAGGATGAAAAGGGGTGAATGATATGGGTGTCAAACTTTTTAGGAACCTTGGATCAATGCTAGACTTTAGGGTTTGATTTTGATTGGTTTGATTTGGATAATGAACTTGTAAACCCTAAGATGTTAGATGTGATCTTAGGATGAATTTGTTCAAAGGATTGCTAATTTAATTAAATGTATGAGAAAGGATGAATTCCCACACACTTAACTAAAAAAATTATTTTTATTTAGTTTAAGGATGTACCCAAGTCTAGATAATGATGTTTCCGAATTTCTAAATTTGTTTGTTGGGATGGGTTTTGATAGATGTTTGGGATGGATGAAGTGTTTGATTTTGATCCTAAATGAACCTAAGAAGGACTTGTTTACAAGGCCAAGGTTTTGAATAACATGCTTTTCCCTTCAAACCAAAATATAAATGTTTGCTCAAGATACCATAAGACAAAAGATACACAAGCACATATGTGGGGTTCAATTGATTTCATCTTGATTAGTGAATTGCTTTTACCAAAATCACTTTCTCGATCAGATTTTCAAACTAAATGTTCAATGTCCTAACTTATTTTCATCCCACAAAGTGTTATGTGGAATTCAAGGAAATCAAGGCAATGGTTACCTAATGTTTACCTTGGTAGAAGCAAATTAAGATGTAAACCCAATTACTTAGAAACCTCTAAAGACATAATCCTCAGGGTAAGCAATAGTTCTTGGGTTTTGTCAAAGGTATTTGCTCTTAACTAAGGGGTTTGAAATTTTGATTTTCCTGTTGAATGTGTGTTTACCAATGTTTTCGAACAAGCAAGTGTTTTGATACCAAGAACATGCACAACCCTATGGATATGGAGGACTTTACTTGTTGAGTTCCCACTTGGACAAGTCCAGCTATGCCTACTCTTAGTGAATGATTAGATGCTTGACCCCACTGGCTCTTCTCCATGGCACTCACTTATACAGGGCAGCCAAGCATCAACACCCATGAAAATCCCATGGCATGCTTTTCATTTCTAATAAGAGCCATAAAAATGTGGGACGGCTTCAGAAATGATTGTTCTTGCACCAACAAGTAGATCAAGGATTTTGGCTTTTTCTAAACAAGTGTTTTAATTCTGAATTTTCATTTGTAGGAGTTGACCTAATGTGGCGAGAGACCATTGTTTCCCTTCTCATCAGAGCCAACTGCGTGATACTGGCCTTTGTTCCAGTACCCACTTTTATATCCTGGTTGGAAATACTCTCGGCTTTAGAGTGTTACCAATTGATTCATTCTCTTGGGTGAGTACTTTTTCCCCAAGGCAGGCCCTCTAAGATAAACAAAATCAAGTAACCATATTCATAGTTCGATCAACCTTTGTTTAGAAACAAAGGGAGAACACATGCAATATGCCCACTCACGCACAAAATTACTTAAACCTAAATTGAAGTGTATAGGCAATTACTTACACAACTTAATGTCACCAAAAGCCTTTTGATTCTCAAGATCGTCATGAGGCACAAGAGAAGCACATACGTCTTTTGTTGATATTATTTTGTGTAAGTAACTACAAAACAATGAGGACACTTGTTCATTTTAAGTCCACAAAGCAAAAGTGAATTATTTTTAGTGCACCAAAAGAAATGTGAGATTTGATTGTTCAATTGTTAATCTTAAACAAAATATAGTAAATTTTCCTAAGGTTCTTTTTAATCCCTTTGTCTTTGTTCTTTTTAGAGCCCAAATTGAAATCTATTGAGTCCTACAAGCTTGAAGAGATAAAATCCTTAAACTTGGAATTATAATTGCTTCCAAGAGTGTCTAAAGACACTTGATACAATAGAGAAATGATGTCATAAAAAGCTTTTATTTTGTTTCCTCCTCCCCTTTTTTGATTTCCTAACTTGCAAAAGTGCTCAAAATGTTAGATGAGATCAAGAAACAAAAGGATATAGGGGTTAGATGAATCATTAAGCATAAGAACCCTAAAACTTAGACCAAGTTATAATGTGATTTGACTTTAGGTGAAAATTTGAAAATTTTAACTCTATCAAAGTTAATAAACACCTACACCATTGGTAGCTTATGAAATTCTACCCCATTTCAAAAAAAAGGCTTTGAAAAAGACAAAAAAATGACCAAGATACGGCCATTTTAAGTTTGAATGAAAAAGCAAGAAAGTCTGGCAGTTTTGTCTGTGATGGCAGCTCTGTTTGGAGTTTATAGTGGCACTATATGGCGATGTTGGAGATCCAGCGGTGCAGTTTGAAGTTTAGAGTGGTGCAGTTTGTGTCCAGCAGTGCAGTTTGTAGTTTAGAGCGGTTCTGTATAGCCCCACTGGACTATTAGTGGTTCTATATGGCCCCGTTGGACTGTGAGTGGTATTGTTTCCTGTAAACACAAAAAAGCATAGAATTTTCTCAAAAAACATGATTTGATCTTCTGGTTTTCCCTCCTAGCGCCAAAATTGTGAGCACTTTTTCTGCATTTATCTCAAATACCAACAACATTATTAGCAAATAAAATAAAGTAAATCAGGCACTCCTATGAAATATTGAATCATGATTCATAATGCAAACAAAACAACAAGAATACTAATTGAGAGCACAATAACATGAATAAAATCTTATCCCATAGTGGATTGGTGCTTATGTGGAAAATCCCTTTCCCAATCCTTGATAAGCTCCAGATATGTTGATGATCAAGATGATGAGTTGTGGAGGAGATACTAAGATTGTGGAGGATTAATACAATAGAGGAGCTCTCTATTTATAGCCAAGAAGGATAAAAGAATTCCAAACATGGAGGATGTGGGACTAAAGATCCACCAATAGGAAGGAGCCACTTGTCAACTTGTGATAGGTTGAGGAATGAGCACATTTTGGTCAATGTGCCAAAGAGGGGGAGATTTGAAATTTGAATTTGAGAGTTAAATGTTGAGTTTGAACTTTGTAAGAGACATGTAAGAGCTCATAAATGCCTTGTTGTATGTACATGTCAAATTGGGGGGAGATTCAAATTTGGAAGAATATTCTCCTTTTATGCCAAGTTGAAATAAAATGATGAATTAATAAATCAATAAATTGATTTATTTGTGCAAGTGGGAAAAGCTAGAGGATGTGATGGGTGATTAGATTATATTAATTAGGATTAGACTAATTTAGTGAGGGATTAGGTGATTTGACCCATTTGACTTAGATTTTAGGGATTTAAACTAAATCAAAGGGAGATGAAAGGTGATTTCAGATTTAATTAAATAAAGGTTTGATTTATTTAATCAAAGAGGGATAATGATAGGCTAAATAAAGTTAATTTATTCAATTTAAATGGATGACCTTAGAGATAAATCAAACAGACTTGATTTATTTGATGAATTTATTTAATGAACTTGATTTACCTGATGAATGGATGGATGTGAATGATGCTAATTTCGTATGTCTGCACTTGGCATACGACTTTCCTCTTAGTGGTGATTCTATGTGTTGCATTCCCAAAGTTGTGAATCTTTATGCTTGACTTATGACCCTCTCTTGGATACATTAGGCATGATGTTCCCTAAGAGGAGACCTTACACAAACTAAGAAAAATCCCTTTGAACATTATTATTTTCATTTTTTGTTCGTAAGTGTTTAGCATAACACACCTTGCTAACCTTATGAAGCTCGAACCCTTTTCAAGGCCACCAAGCATAACACACATTACTTTCTAGTGGAGCCTTGCCTTGTTTTTTCATAGGTGCTTAGCATGACATGGCTTGTTAGGCCTTATCAATCTTGAATTTTTTATTTTGTTTTTGTGGTTCCTTATTAAAGTTATCAAAGGGATAGCTTTGATATGGTATGGGAGCCTAATAATATTCTCTCATTTTCCACCCTTAGGGGCTCACTTAGTGAACATTAATTCCCCATGACCTCGTGTGAGTGTGCGTGTTTTTTGCATAGTAGACATCCATGCTTCCATTTGTGAACAATTTTTTTGGGCAAACAGTTGAGGTGTGTTCCACATCATGTTGGATAGTTGAAGCTTGATCTACCCTTTTCTATTTTTACCTTTTCTTTAAGTATTTGATATTGTATGATTGAGTATCATTATGTTGTTGCATGCATATTTTTTGAATGTCTACTTTAGTGTGAGTTTGACACAAGGCCATCCTCTCACTAAAGTGAGGGCTAAATGTAGTGACGTAAAATGTATCCCTTTACATTTTCTCACTTGTTTGGGCCCTCCTAGTTAAAATAGACTTAATTGTGCCTTAATTTAGTGTTGTAAAATGTATTTATTTACACTTTCACAATTATTTAGGGCTCCTTTAATAAATTGAGCTTAATTTTTCCTTAATTGACCATCCTTTAATTCATTTACCAAGCCTATTTAATTGTATTTTCCAAAGAGGAAACCCGGGATTCATTAATTCCTTAACATAACACTTCTCATTGAGAAATTTGTTTCCAAGGTTTATGGACCTGGGACCCATTCACCCATGGAGGAATGGGTCCTCCTTAGCATTAGGACCTAAATTTAAATTATGTTTTTGGCAGTATTTTAACATATTCAAATTTGTGATTCAATGTAAGCTTATGATATTTGAATTTCAAGAAATTGATACATATCTATAAATACAAGGTTATTTCACTATGTTTCACCTAGAAGATTTCAAGAAGCATTCCTAGAGTAAATATTATGATCAAAGGCATTCAAGAGTGTGATGTTGTAAAATTGCACCTAGGGGAAATTTCACATTTTAGCACTTTGCTTAGCATTTATGACACCTAAATGTATTTATGATAAGAACCTCATGGGTCAGAATTTTGAGATTCCAAATCCATGAGGTTGAATGATGAAGTGAGAGTGGTCTTCCATCTTGTTTCCCAAAAACTAGTGTTTTGGATACCTGCGCGGCATGTGGACATTTGTGCGATGTGCTAGTGTCCTAGTGGTTTTCCAAGTTTGAAATGGGGAATCTCAAATTTTGGCTCTTGACATGCATCTTTACAGTCAGATTCTCAAGTGTAATGGATCTTTCTGCCCTTGCATGCAACAAAACTCCCTTTTTCTCTCATTTTTGGGGATTCTCTCTCATTCTAGCAGCTCTCTTCTCAATCTCACTTTATTTCTCAGCCTCTTCTACTCTTTGCAATAGCACTTCTACAATTGAAGCTCTATTATAATGAGGTCCCTCCAACATCCAACACTCTCTACCAAGCATTCAATGGTGTGTCTATGTGTTCAAGAGGGGGACGAGGCCTATTGGTAACGCTCTCTTGCTCTTATCTATTTGTGAATAGATTAGATCTCTTTGTTCATTTAATATTTGGTGGTGTGGGTTCTCCTCCTCAAGTGGGGATTGTTTTCACCACTTAATTTTTTCTATTTCATTTACTCTATCTATCTAGATGTTCGTGGAGGTGGGAACACCAAAATGGGGGTTTGACTATGGAAAGCCTTGAAATAGCCCCAAAAATTTTTCGCGTTCGATATGTGTGTAGGTTGTAGAGCTTGGAGGGAGGATCTAAAATTTTGACCATTTATAAGTCTTCTTTTGTCTCTCCTTGTATTTAGTCTCATTCATTGCTTTGTATTTATTTACTCTATTAAACAGACCTTGAGTCTGTGTTAGATAGTGAAGTTTTTAGTCTCTCTACCCAAGTCTTGAGTTCTATATTGCTGAGAATACCAATGCATCCTTTGGACTCCAATGCATCACACTGGTGTCCTGATTCTGCGTTGTAGTGCATTGGCTAAGAGCTCCTCCTTATGAGGCATAAATTTGAAAAAATTTCTCTCTCAGACTCTAAAGCAATATTTTATGATAATTAGTCTATGTATATTTTTTTTGCAATTTCTTCATTCAGCTAGCATTGAGGTGGTTAAGGGTAGTTCGCTCCTTGGGATTCTCTTGAGAACAAAGAGACTCATGAGAAGCAAATCCCCCTTTTCTCACATTTTGGTGAACCCAACGTGAACATGTCAGATCTTTTTCTACATTTTTTTAGTGTTTATGATAATGATTTCTCTAAGGAATATTTTGATATGTTGGATGATGCTCTAGATAATTTCTTGGAAGCATCTTTCTCTGCTCGTAGGTATTCTAAACAAACTTCTTCTTCACAAGCTAAAGAGTCAGTGAACGTTGTTGTAGTCTTCGAGGCTTCTCCAAGTCTTGAGAGACATGTTGTTTACCTAACCCTAGCTAGCCCCTCTCCTAAGAGGATTCATTCTATTTTTGGAATTCCATATCATAATGATTCATTGGATTTATATTTAAGGTTGGTAAAAGCTACGGACCCTACTCCTTATAATTATGTTGGGCACACATATAACAAAAAAATAAATAAGTAGAATTTGGATCAACAACCTTGTATTCCTACACCTCAACCTACTCAAGTTCCTACTTCTTTACCACCTTCCCAACCAACTCTTCCTTCAGTACCTAAACCTGCAACTAAAGTACATGGAGATTACGATCTTGTTAAGCAACTTCACGCTACTCCGGCTAAGATCTCACTTTGGGATTTACTTCAAACTGCTATGATTTACCAAGGTATGCTTTAGGAAGCTTTGAATAAGATCCTATTTCTTTCCTCTACAATTTTGATGTATTTTAATGTGTTAATGGCTCGTGTTCATGTAGATTCACCAAATATCATGTTCTATTTGCAAGAACTTTTTCCCCCAAATGTCCAGAAGCAAGCAGATCCTTTAATGATTATAGTTAATGTTAATACTATCAATATTATACATACTCTCATTGACATCAATTCAGCTCTTAATTTTTGTGGTATATATCTACTACCTAAGATTTAATTTGATTCTTCTTCCTTAGTTGCTTCTTCTTTGTATATTTGTGGGTTTGATAATGCTAGCCAACAATCCCTAGGCACGATAATCATTCCTTTGCAATTGGGCCATGTTACCTTTCCCACCTTGTGGTTTATGTGATTTTTGGACCCTTACCTTACAATATTCTTCTGGTTAGACCCTGGATTCATACTATGGGTGTTGTAACTTCCACTCTACATCATTCTTTGAAGTTTGTTGCAAACAATTGAGAGGTCACAGTCAAAGTTGACCCAAAATATGTTCACCTTTGTGAACTGGTAGTTGCTAGTTGAGATTCAATTGTCTCCACTCTTAAGAATTGTATTCCATCTCTAACCTCTCATGTGATGACATTTTCCTCAATGATACCCTCTGTGGAGGTTTTCCTTGAAGGGAACATCACTAAAGAAGAACAACCCAAAGCAAGAAGTTCTAAGTCTTCCATGTCTACTTCTTCTAAATCAAATGTATTTCTTGGCAATGATTGGGGATCACTAGAATTCTCTGAATTCTTCATAATAGAATACAAAGTGAATCTCGCTCATCTTAAACTTTTGATAACCTTGAACACCTCTATTAAGAAAGTAGATCAGACTCTCGTTAAGAAGGAAAGTTGTGATCCTATTCAGGAAGTTAGTCACTCCCCTATCGAGGAGTCTAATCCCACTCTAGCTAAGGAGGTTAATGTTTGTGAATCAAATAATGGATATGGTTGTGGTCTTGTAGATGCATGTGATGTCCATTGGTGGAACAATGCTCTCTATGTGGAACCATTTCCTTCTGAAGCTTTGCAAACATGTTGTGGTCCTAGATATAGACTCGTTTCTCAATATGGATATGGGCATAAAGGCCTTGGATGTATTGAGAAAGGAATTCAAGTCCTTATCTAGTTTAAGCCTCACAAGTGCTATTTGGGTTTGGGATTCTTTTTTGAACAATATAAGCAAAAACCACAATGGAGTGTTAACATGATTTTGGTTGAACCTCTTAATTTGTTCCATCCTGAATTGATAGAGGATGGGGTGAAATCCAAAGAAGTCCACTTAGATGTTTTCTCCTTAGAGGAAGCACTAGAGGAATTCTTAGGTGCCTAATCCTCTTTACCTCATTTTCACCATAAGAGATGATTCCCATATCGCTTGAGCAAAAAGGCATATTTTGGAGAATCTATCATGAATGTTGATGAGGAGGACCCTCTAGCTAATGTTGGTGATCATGTTATCATACCACATCTTGAGGACCATATCCCCCTTCTTAAGGGTGATACTACTAAATTTTTCATGGAACCTAAGTCTTCTGAAAAGGTGACTAAGATCGGGAAGTACTTTTCTTTCAAGGAAGCTAAGGATCATTTTTATCTCTTACATTCTCATCCTAATATCCTTGCTTGGTTGTATGAGGACATGCTTAGTATTGATGAGTCTATAGTGGTTCGTAATATTTTCTTATGTTCCAATGCCAAGCCTATTAAGAAAAAATATGAAAGATCAATCCCAAGGTTGCATTGTTGATTAATATTGAGATAGAGAAGCTATTGAAGGTAGTATTTATCTGTCCAATCAACTACTCACCTTGGATCTTGAATATTGTTGCCATTAGTAAAATTGATGGCCGTATTTGTATATACATTAACTTTCAAGATCTTAATAAGGCTTTTCTTAAGGATGATTTTTCAATTCATAATATTGATATGATTGTAGATTCAACATCAGGTCATGCCCTATTGTCTTTCATGGATGGCTTCTCAGGCTATAATCAAATTTGTATTAATCTGGAAGGTTACTATAAGAAAAAATTTGCTACCCCTTGGGGTAACTTTTCTTATGTGTTCATGTCATTTGGGTTAAAGAATGTAGGAGCAACTTACCAGTGAGAAATGACCCTTATCTTTCACGATTTCATCCATAAGATTTTAAAAGACTATGTTCATGACATCTTGGTGAAATCCATAACTTGTCAGGATTTCATAGGGAATCCTCGTCTCATTTTTGAAATACTTTGACTCTATAATATGAAACTTAATACTCTTAAGTGTGTCTTCGATGTGGATGCAAGAAAAATTTTGGGATTCATAGTTTCTCATCATGGGATCAAAGTCAACACAAATAAGATTGACGCAATCGTTAACATGCCTCCACCTAGGAACATCACTAAGTTATAGAGTTTACAAGGGAAGATTCAAGCAATTCAAATATTCATATCTCAATTGGTTGATCGTACCCTTCCTTTTACTCGCTTATTAAAGAAGGATGTTCGTTTCATATAGGATGGGGAGTGCTAGAAATATTTTGAATCAATAAAAACTTACTTGGCCAATCCTCTCGTATTAATGTCGGCTATGCAGGATAGACCCTATTTGCTTTACCTTGCCGCATCACCATACGCCCTGGTAGCTTTATTGGCTCAGTATAACAATGTCAAAAAAGAAAGAGTAGTCTACTACATTAGTCATGTCCTCTTCAATTATGAAACTTGTTATTCTTCCATGGAGAAACAATGTCTTGCTCTCATATTTGCAATGTAGAAGTTAAGACACTACCTTCTTCACACTGAGATGCATCTTATTATGAAAAGTGATCTCCTAAAGTACCTATTCTCTCGTACCGACCTTGTTGGGAAGTTAGCGAAGTGGGTAATGTTGCTTTCTGAGTTTGACATAAATTTTGTTACCTACAAATCGATAAAAGTTCAAGCGATTGTTGATCAATTGGAAAACACTCCTTCACCTCATTCCTTTCCTGGTCTAGATTTATTCCCTCGAGGATATTTTTGCAATCAATCATGATCTTGTGTGAAAGATTTATTTTGATGGGTCAAGATGTCAGACTGGCTCTGGAGCGGGTGTGGTTCTAATCTCACATGAAGGTAAGCTAGTCCCTCTCTCCTTTCGATTGGAATTTTCTTAAACCAACATTGTTGAGTACAAAGCCCTTATTTCTTGCTTGTGTGTTGCAATCACATTAAAAACAAAGCATATTTGTATACATGGTGACTCTAAACTTATTATGAATTATATTATGGGAAACTATCAAGCTAAAAATAATAATTTATCTCAGTATCGAGACCTTTCTTTGTCTTTGCTTAATCGATTCTCCTCTTTCACAATAGATAGTGTCCCTAGGAGAGAAAACCGACATGTGGATTCCATGGTGAGTGTTTCCTCCCTAGTACCCATAGATAAGGAAATGAAATAATAACACTTTGTAGTTCATATTCTTTGGTCTCCTACTACTTCTGACCAATGTAAATTTGATGCTCTCATGTGTTTTCATATAGACTTAGGAGAATGGTATTCCAACATCTACAACTATCTAAAAACTGGAAACTTTCCTGATGATGCAAAAAAGAACAATCACACTCGTATTCAGAAGCTTTCGGTTTGTTATGTCATCTTATCAAATGTTCTTTATCAAAAATATTACAATGTTCTACTTCTTTAATGTCTCACTAAAGCGGAAACACCCCTTGCCCTTAAGGAATCCCATTTGGATTCTGAGAGTGGACACTTTGGTGGTAAATTCTTGGTGCAAAAACTAATCCACATGGGGTACTTTTGGCAAACAATGGAAAAAGATTCCTTCAATTTTGTTAAGAAGTGCCCACAATTTCAACAAAATAGTCATCTTATCTAGGCTCCTCCTCAAGAACTAAAAAACCATACCTCTCCTTGGCCTTTCACGAAATGGGGGTTGGATGTCATCGAAAAGATATCACCTCCTTCTAAAGTACATATCTTTATCATCACTACTACAAATTATTTCACGAAGTTGGTTGAATCTATCATGCTTTGATCTATGAACGTTGAAGCTATTTGTAGCTTCCTTCTAAACAATATCATTTCTCACTTTGGATTTCCTTCTACACTTATCTCTGAAAATGGTACACCATTCAAGAACAAGTAAAGCAATTCTTGGAGAAGTTCCACATTCAACATAGACTTTCTACACCATGTTACCCTTAGTCAAATGGCCAAGCAGAAGTATCTAACAAAACTCTTGAGCTTATTCTTCATAAGAAAGTAAATAAACATGGTAAGTATTTGCACATTCAATTGACATACGCTTCATGGGCCTATTGCACGAGTGTTTGTATGGCGACAGGAAAATTCCTTACAACCTCGTGTATGACACCGAAGCTATCCTACCTTTGGAGTTGGAAATTTTTCCTTTGCAGGTTTCCCTTAAAGGGTTAATTGATAAAAAAACTTACTGATCTAATCATTTTCATTAGCTTGAGATGCTCGATGAGCGTTGATTATAGGTTCTTAACCTTCTTAAATCTTATCAATGATCGTTATCTAAATAGTACAATCAAGGTGTTCTTCCTAGGACTTTCAAGGTAGGTGACCTGGTTCTCTATGTGAATCAAAGAAATGTAAATGTGTCACTTGTCCAAAGGGGAAAGTTTAGCCCTAATTGGTTAGCCCATTACATTTTCATCTCTATGTATGGTTCTAGTGCATATGGATTTTCATCCATGGATGGGACACCTCTAAATGAACCTGTTAATGCAATGCATGTTTGTCGATACTATGTGTAGTATTTATGCGTCATACGTGCAATTTTCACTCTTTAGGGGTTGTAGCATTGTGTGCTTTAACATTTCTTCATTAACACACTATGAAATTTTTTTTGTTACAATGCAACCATGTGTGTGAGAGAGAGAGACATACATATGTGTGTTTTACTATGCCATGTACCCATGCATTAGATTACATCTTTTGGTTAGGCAATTAGATTATCATTTTATTTAATTAAAATGCATCCATGTGTATTTATTCACTCATGATAGTGTCTATTCTAAACATGCATCCATATGTATAAAATCCATCACACCAACATACATCAAAGAAAGGAACATACACATCAAACAAAGAATGCCATAATTCCATAATCAGTATCTCATATATATATATATATATATATATATCAATTTCATGTACATGTATTATGTCACTGTTGTCAAAAAATGAGTGGCTACTATATATATGTATCAATTTCTATACATCAAAAATGGTCTATAAAATGTGTGTGGAGACTATAAAAATGGTGTATAAAATGGCTATCTAAGCCCTAGACATATGGCTCCCGAAGGCCTCTAGCTCTGGCTCTGGCTGTGGCTATGGTTGAGGCTACACAGTGGATATTGATCGAGTCCAGTGTGATCATGAGATAGACATGTTTTTCTCACCACATCATAAAGTCCCTCGCCACCCTGACGTTATCCATCAAGCCCATCTCTGACAGATCATGATCATCAGCCTCGTCATCCAAAAGGATGACATCTACAAGGGTGGGAAATAGATGGTCCCCTGGTTGTACAGCACTCTAAATAGCTTGGGTGTGTGTGGGGACTATGGGGGGAATGGTCTAAATACGACCATGCTACTGCATAACTTGGCTCTAGTAATATGGCATGATCACAAAATCATTGTGACCAGAGATAAAACAGTCAGGTTGTAGGTTCCTTAGGAACCTACCATCATCCACCCACCAAAACAACCAATGGGACCTCCATCTAATCTGATCTATTGTCCAAGTATCAAATTGTAGTCACCAAAACTATAGATCTCCATGTCTCCACTACTGCAATAACTCGTACCAATGAGCCATGGGAACTCTATAGTCCCATACTCAAGGATAGTCAGCTAGCCTCGTGCATGTAATGTGTGAAAAATATCACACCTATAGTAATGTGCACGAGGTGAGGCTTTGATACTCATAATGCACGTATCTCCCTAGCTCTTGGTATAAATGCACAAGCATGCAATGCTGCCATGCAAATGCCATCTTGCACTCCTCCATCTTACGAATGGTATAGATGAGCTCCTCATGCAAGTGAGAACCTCAACCATCTATGGTGACTTAAGCAGTCATGGTGACTATAATGTCTCAGCACAGCAAGGATACGATGGTCCAAGCCTGATTGAACAAACGAGTGTAGATATGTTTGGTCATGTCCATGTCATCTATGTTATCAAAGTCATAGTGGATGCCCTCTAATTTCTCTTGTATCGAGCACATCTCATCTACCTCCACTCGCCAACCGTGGATGGGAAGGTTGAGAATGCGGTAGACATCCTCCAACATCATGGTCATCTCTCTCATCAGTAACTGGAATCTCGATGTGGTGGTGTCCCACCTCTTCATGAGGCCATCAGCATCCTATCATGGTATAGCATCTCTAGCATAATGTATACCTACCAGATACCAATGCATTGTAAGTGTATGTAGAGAGGTGGTCCCTCTACCCTCTAAGTAGGCAAATAATCTTCCCACCAAGATTATTTGTGTAATCCTACAAGAGATTAAAAAAAGTTTCAAGTCATAACATAGCCTATTGGGAATAATTTAAAAAAATGTTAAATTAAAATTACCAAGCAATAGATGTGCACCGTGTAGACGTCTACGCACAGTGTAAATGTCTCAATCTGCCATTAGAGGTTCCAGGATGATAGCATGTCCTAGAGACAGCAGTTCACATCCAGGATGTGTATGTTGCTCTGATCCTAAAACTAGTTAAAACATCATTAAAAAAATGCATAAATTAGAGGTTTTGAGGCCTACTTGGTCCACCTCGAGACCCTCATCTATGTCCTAGTGTAATTGGTCCAATATGGGAGCCTCATACTCTCCTCTGCTAGGTGTTTTTCTGAATTTTCTCTCACAAAATCCTCATGATGAATAGTGAAAATGACCCTTCTAGGGGCCACCTAGGTATATATAGGCCCCTGGGGGCCCATTTCTCCTAGAGTTTGTGGCTCCCTGGTTTCTCCTTATTTTACCCCACCTAGCTAGGGGAAAACTCAAGAGAGGGCATATAGTCACCTCTTTAGCATATTTTTCTTTCGATCAAGATTTTTCTTAATCATTCTTCTCGCCTTGGTAGCTTCTTCTGATTTTTTAGCTAACTTAAAATTTGGAGTTTTGTAAAACAAAATTTTGTGTGATTTCTCATGGAAAACTTTGTATTTTTCATTGAGTTTGATCACTGGGGTCATCTTTAGTACTTTCCAGCTCGACCTTTGCGACCTCTACAACATCTTTTTTGGCACATAAATTGATAAATTTTCAAATTTTGGGTTGACTTTTTCTTTTCTACTTTAGTGTGGCTATTTTTTCCAAAATCAATCCCACTAAAGTGGGGAAAAAATGTAATGTCACAAAATTGCACCTAGGGGCAATTTCACATTTTAACACTTTGCCTAACATTTATGATGCTTAAACACATTTACGATAACAGCCTCATGGATTGGTATTTCATGATTCAAACTCAACGAGGTCCAATGATGAAGCAACAACAATTTTTCATCATGTTTCCCAAAAACTAGTGTTTTGGATGCCTATGCAATGCGTAGATGTCTGTGTGGCATGCCAGTGTCCTAACGATTTTCTAAGTTTGAAATGGGGAAATATCAAATTTTGGATCTTGACACGTCTTTGCAGTCATATTCTTTGGTGTAACAGCTCTTTCCGCCCTTGCATGAAACAAAAATCCCTTTTTCTCTCATTTTTAGGGGTTCTCTCATTCAATCAGCTCTCTTCTCAATCTCACTTTATTTCTTAGCCTCTTCTACTCTTTGCATTAGCACTTCTACAAGTTGTAAGAGAGGGGTACCAACCATGTCAAGGCTCCAGGTCACAAAGAGCTGAGAACGGAGGGTTTCCCTATCTTACCACACTCTAAAGGAGTGTTTCGGATAGAGGTCAACAATGATGAGGACTATAAAGTACTTCAATCACTCTTCAAACCTAAAATCCAAGTTTAGGCTAGGCGAGTTGGTTTTCAGAGTCAATACTACATAGTTATGGGATGACAACACGGCGCGTTGGTGTCTCTCAGGTGTGTTGGAGTTTGTAAGGATAGAGGATAGAAAGTACAATAAAAACTACCAAAAAATGAACTAATGGCCTAGCTAACTATTCTTGAATGAGAAAAATAGAACAATAAAATATGATAAGTACAAATAGAGGTGATAAAGTAAATAGATGAAGGCTAAAGTAATGATGACCTCACCAAGGCATCAATTCGCCAGCTAGTTCCAAATGTACATCCACCTACACACAAGAAAGAGGGGAAAATTGTTGGAGTTGTATAGGGTTCTACCTCAGTCAAACCCTCATTTTGGTGTTTCCACCTCCATGAACAACCAAATAGCAATGAGAGAGAAATATGCGATAAAGAAGTAAAGAAAGTAGAAGGTGCAATAAACACTACAAAATAGTAAAGTGCTACTCAACCAAATCAAAAAGGAGAGGAGCGAAAATTTTCCACCTCCACCCAAAAGCTCACTAGCCAATGGAGGAGAAATCGGACTTAGCAAGGTCGCCACAGCCTCGACAAGATGAAGGGAGGTCACGCACAACTCCAAGCCCAAACTTCTATAGCTTGCTTCACACTTGCTTTGTGTAGTTGATGCAGTATTGCTACTCCAATGGAGTGTTGGAGTACTACTAAAGAGTGAAGAGAATGCAGAGAATGTTTGAGAATGTGAAAGAAGGATACAAGAGCTTGTGAAGAGATTGTAAGAGGCTCAATGAGATGAAGATGGATGAATTTTAAGGAGAAGTGGGAAGAATCTAACATTTTTGGGGTTATTGGTCAAAGAGGGATGTTACAAATTGACCCCAATTGAAAGTGTAATGCCTCTGCCAACTTCAGACATAAGAATCCGTCAAGGACGTAAGCACATCGAGCAAATGTCTGTGCACTGTGCACATGTCCCTGACAAATATTCTCTCACTAACACAAGAGATAGATGTCAAGTGGAAGGAAGGAAATTGGGTGATGTGGAATTTCACCTTCAGATTTTATTTTCTAAGGTGAAGGTATGTGAAAGGGGAATTTGTGTAAGGGGTGCAAATTCGCTCCTATACATTTTTCCCCCACTTTAGCGAGCATGATTATTGATGAGTGCTTTAGTAAAGTAGATCAAAGAGTTAGTAGGGTTAGAGATGTATACCTGAACTATCAAGGAAGCATACCATGATTTGGTAAGCTTGAAAGCACAGGCTAGGACAAAAGACTCCATAGCGCTGCAAAACTATGAAGTTGCACAAGGTACACTAAAGGCCCTCGGACCAATGATGGACAAATCCCACAAGATGAAATCGTTTCACAGGCCAATGAACCTGCAAGGAGGTAGCCCCCAATATCTCTCACACAAAGGAATCCCTATGAAGTATGCACCTTATGGACCCATAGACCTACAAGAAGGTATCCCCCAATATCTCTCACATGAAGGAAACCCAAAAGAAAGTGTCTTATAGGCCCACAGACCTACAAGGAGACATCCCCCAAGATCTCTTTCATGGAAGAAACCCAAAGGAGAAGACTCCTCAGAGTCCAATTGGAAAGTGGCTTCACATGTGCACCTGCAAAGTGACATGTTTACCCATAGATAAAGCATGTCTGAAACAAAGCGGCCACATAGGCAATAAAGCGGATAGTCACACAAATCGTTAGCAAATTGGAAGGCTTTCAATGGGGTCCCTCAGGAACCCAGTGTAAGAAGAGGGTCCACCCAGGGGATGCACTATTCGAAAGTACAAATGCATATAGATTTAAAACATAAAGCAATGCAAATTAAACCCTAAACCCTAAACATTGCAAATGGAAATAGTTTAGGGTCATTTTTCTCAATTTTAGGTAAGTTTTTTGGTTTTGAGAGGTAAATTTTTTTGTTTGATTTCATTTTAGAGTTCTTTTTAATGTTTTATTTTAGTTTCAGGTTGATTATTTTTGTTTGATTTGATTGTAAGGGTTTCATTGTTTTGCAAGTAGATTGAAATGAAAAAACCTCAATACAATTACAAACACACCAAAAAAAACCCAAATTCATACTAATAGTCAAAAAATTAAAAAAAATGCAAAGAAATGGGAGGACTTATCAAGTAGTCATCAGTCGTTGTCGCTCAATTGGGATCCTAAATGTTGCATAGTGAAAATGATCTCACGTTCATTTTTTTTTTCAATAAATACTTCTATGAAATGGGATCCTTCTTTTTACAAATTGAGATCCTGTTTTGTAGAAATCAGGTTCTCATTTTGTAAAAAGTGGGATCTTGTTTCCTTGGAGTAGGTACAGGACACCAAAACAAAATGGGATCCTGATTTTTAAAAATCGAGATCCTGTTTTAAGTTTAGGCTCAAGACGTCAAAGCAAAATAGGATCCTGATTCATTTAACCCGATTTCGAGATTTTTTCTAAGGCCAAAACTTCCACCTTAAGTGGAATCAACTTTGTGCTTTTACTTTGAAAACTCTATGGACCCCTCAACTATCCAACAACTTTTTGATGATACTATCATCTTTGGGAAACCCTCGGTTGTTGAAGCCAGGAAATGGAAAATATGCCTCAATAACTATGCAGCCATTTTTGGCCAATGCATAAATTACAAGAAAAGTAACATATACAAGTTCTTTAATACCACTCAGGCTTTACAAAACAAGGTGACTGTTATTCTTGGCTATGATAGTGCCCCTCTCCTTGATGTCTATCTAGGTCTACCTCTAACAGTCAAAGAGGTCACCCCTAATTTCTAGAATTTTGTGTTGGAAAGGTTACAAAAAAAACTTACTAGTTGGAAAGGTTCAATCCTGAGTCATTTAGGCAAATTGCAACTTCTTGTTGTTGCTCTTCAAGGTATACCTATTTACTTCCTATCCTTATTCAAAATTCCTAAATACATAGAAAAAAATTAGAAATATTTGAAAGGAATTTCCTCTTGTATGGTATGGAGGAAAATAAAAAGTTGGCTCTACTTAGCTGGGATAAGGTATGCCTTCCTAAAACTAGTGGTGGTCTTGGAATTAGAAAAATTCAAACTACCAATAAATCTCTTCTAGCTAAGATTGGTTGGGACCTTTTGAGAAACAAAAAGGATTGGTGTACTACTCTCAATACCAAATACCTAAATATTATCCCCTTTATTAGGATCATATCCACCTCTAAACACCCATGTGGGTCTTTAATTTGGAATAATGTTCATAAATCAAAGCATCTACTTTAGGGTGGTCTAAAATGGGAATTGGGGAATGGTTTCAAGATAAAATTTTGTGAAGATTACTGGATCTTGGGTCAACCTCTAAATGGAATTACGTTTAAGGATCTCTAGGGTCCTGCCTCAAATTACTTCAATAGTAGTGTTGTTGATTACTTCATCGGATGCCCGAGTTACCAAAAATAGAAAAATTTAGAGATATGTTACGACAACAATCAAGGATTAAGGAATAAAGCTAGTTCTCTCCAAAAATCCCTTTCCTTAACTAGAATCCCTATGTTCCAAAATGAGGATAGCTTCTTCTAGGGTAAATAGAGTAAAGGAAACTTAACAACCAAGTCGACTTACAATCAATTATTAGTGCATGGTCCTTTTGATGGGTTATGGCAACAAATTTGGAATCGGCACCTAATACCCAAGATTAACTTATTTTGGTGGAAAACTTCCCACAACAAAATCCTAACCCAAAATAATCTATGAAAGAGGGGATTCTAGATCCCTAATAGATGTACTCTATGTAAAATAAATGAGGAATCATTACCACACTTACTATTACATTTCCCCTTGTCTATTGAGGTGTGGGGATATGCTCTATAGAATTTGGGTGCCTGCTAGACAATGAATGATAGTATCAAAAGTCTAGTGGAAATTTTTATTTTCCCTTTCTCTCCCCCCTAACTAGGGAGCTTTGGCGACAAGCCCCCCTAACATTTGTTGGTGCATCTAGAAGGAGATGAATAATAGGATATTTCGTAATAAAGAAAAGAGTCCCAAAGTGTTTTTTGGTTTTTGTTCCAAGCTTCTAATTGAGAATGTTTCTTTGTGCAACTAGAAAACCTTGGGTATACCCCTTAATGAAATAGACACCAATATTGCTCATAAATGGGGCCTACAATTAGACCCGAACTTCTTTGAAAACTCTAAAACTATGGGAAGATAGAATTCCAAATAGAAACCTCCACTATTGGGTTGGTCAAAACTCAACTTTGATGGGGTTGCAAAAGGCAACCAAGACCATCCAGTATGGGAGGCATTATAAAAAAATTGATGGAAAGTTTATTGTTGGTTTTGTTTGGGTTATTAGAGAACATTATTTTATGATAGTTGAAGCTATGGCTATGTTTGGAGGAATCAAAATTACATTCTCATTAGGAATCAAAAGACTGCAGATGGAAGGGGACTCTAAAACTATCATAGAGGTTGTCAAAGGTAAAGGTATGAAAGGATGGTCTTGTTCTGATATTATCTTTGATATTCATAATATCTTATTGAATTTTGAGAGCACAAATATTTCTCATAGTTATAGAGAAGGCAATAGGGTGGAAAATGCCATAGAAAACTTAGGGATATCTTTGGATTCAACTAGATGTTGGAGAGACAATTCAGGACTACCAATGAAAGTTAAAGATTTAATCCTACATGATCAAAATAATAGCATCCAACATGGTGAGTTCTCAAATTTTATTCTTAAGTGTAATCAAGTATTACTTACTCCTGTCAAATTTCCTAATATGACAATGAAGTATCCTACCCCAAATGGACACTTGCTAACTGAATTTTTGCCTTATTTGAATTGTTTGGTTTTTTTGAGTTTTTTTCTTTTTATTATTTTTTGAAGATATTGCTAGGAAAGAAAAGAAATGCAATGGAGAATAAATACAATTGAAAAATGAGGGTAATGTTGGTAACAATTAATCTAATATATTAAAATCATATTTATATATTCTTCAGCATATTCAACTTGGGGCATACCTAGGAGACAAGATGAATGTCTACAAGTCCGATATAAATAGATCAGCATCAACAATCTCTTAACTTTGAATGCATATCTCCAAAGAGGTGCTTCTCCACCTTTAAATTGATGCCAAGTGTATGGAAAATCCAAACTACCCCCAATGGTGATGAATGGGTGTTAAATCCTTAGGCGATTTAGCCTTAAGTTTGCATGCCCCATCCAAGGATATGGTATGGCCCAGCAAAGGTAAAGTTGTATGGACTCTAGAAACCCATGTGACTATAGAAGATAGTGCTAGCAACAATAAAATGACCTCCAATGTTTGTTCTTCCAATATTCTAAAATTTTCTATCAAACCCTTGAAATC
The DNA here is from genome assembly GCA_007258455.2 of Sequoia sempervirens. Taxonomy (NCBI): domain Eukaryota; kingdom Viridiplantae; phylum Streptophyta; class Pinopsida; order Cupressales; family Cupressaceae; genus Sequoia; species Sequoia sempervirens. Next base: position 193,191 of record VDFB02181648.1, read on the forward strand.
TCTTGAGATATTCACTTCAAATATGCACAATGTGACTTCTGATGTAAAGCCACCTAATGATTGCAACCTTTGGGTGATATTCCACACCTACGGGATGCAAGAATCTGAGAGAATGAACGTTCTCCAACACTAGATTGCAGTAGCAAGAAACCCTTGCTTCTCCTCTGAACAAAGCTCTTGAAATTTCACAAGTTTCAATAATAATGAATATTGAATGCTCAATTTTCTTTTTGAAGGCTTTTATACTCCTCATCAAATGGCACTATTTCCCAAGTGCCTTTTGGTTATTAAAAAACAATAAATATATTTACTTTTGTTGTTACAAGTTATAGTATCTTTCACTTGGGCGCTCATATCAATAACTTTTATAATTTGACTTTATATCATCAAATGAGCTTTCATAATAAATTCAATAAAGTAATTATAATATTCACTTTCAATAATTAATTATTATTAAAGTATCACTTTAATAATAATTAAATACCATAACTCCACCAATATGCACATTAATCAATTATGTCAACACCAAAAGGGATCCCACCAAATCCTCTGCTCACCAGGGTGCCTTACTAAAAATAGTAAGGTTGGCCCCCAACATCCAACTGACCTACTAAAAATAGTAAGTGTATATAAATAGAGCCATAAAACCCTAGAGATGATCACCTAAGAATATTCCAAGGAACTGGAGAAGAAAACATTGCCAACTGCCATTTGGAGAACCAATCAACTCCCCCACAAGGCCCTCTAATCACCAATATTAGCCTATGAGGACCTGATGATAGGCTAATCTGTCAAACACTAACCCAAGATAAAAAGGGGACATTACAGTCTGCCATCCCCAAAATTGCTTGACCCCAAGCAATCTCAACTAAAGATAGAACACATCACCACCTGGGTCCCAAGGGAAGAACTGTGGCTTATCCTTCTAGTTTCCACATAATTCCTATAGCACCATTATAAGCATAATTGTAAAAACCCTATTGGTTATAAACCTTTCCAACTAAGTACTGAATGATGATTGTTTATTTGTTTTAATGGTTTTTGCAACAACAAAAAAATTGTGTTTTCGAATAATATATGATTTTTTTTGTTTTTTAGATAATATTGCTAGGCAAGAAAATAATAGAAGGAAATATATACAATACTATGAAATACAGTTGTTGCAATTATAATTTATAATATCAAATTACTTATTACAGAGCTTAATGTTCAATGGCATACCAAGAGAAAGGAGATAATGAGTTTATTGAAATCTGGAATTTCTAGCAACAATGAATATGACTGAAGAAATAATTAATTTTCCTCCAATAATTATTTCTCCCCTCCAAACTTGATACCAAATGTATTTACCAGCCTAGGCGCCCTTAATAGGAATGACCAATGCACATAATTCAAGGCATTTGGCCTTAAGAGCAACACGTGGTGCAGTTGGGTTGTACGATTGCTGCAGGTATAACATATGGCCTAGGGAAGAGTGCCAATGATATCAATAAATGCAACTTCGATGTTTATTTCTCCTCTCTGATGAAAACTAATCAAAACCATAAGATAAAGCTTCTCCAATATGCACAACTTTGACTTCTAGATGAAGCCAACTTTCTCTGCAATTTTTCAAGTGATCTTGCACACCCCTAGAATGTTAAACAATGAAGAATGGCCCATTCTCCAATGCTGGTTTATAGAAAACCCTTGGTCTTCCTTCACAATACGCCAAAAAGCTCACAAGATATATTTTTTCAAAATGCATAAAGATGATTTGATTCATTCTTTGGCTCCATTATATATTTCTCACACTTGGTCGATCCCTCCAAAAATCCATTTTAAACCTTTAAAAATAATATAAAGTTTGAGTGCCTTATTATTATTAAATATTATTTTGAAATGGGGGCCCAAGTAAATGATTATAAATGGCCCCCATTAATGACTCATGGACCCCTTTAACACAACGTGCAATTATAAACTTATATTATTCTTTTTGTGATTAATTATTAATAAAGACCTTTATTAATAATTAAATAATATAACTCAAACAATAAACCTTATTCCTCCAAGCCAACTGAGAACTGGGATCGATACTAAAATCACCATATGTCGAGGTTCCCTGCTATATATAGTAACATTGAACCCTACTATCGAGATGACTTACTATAAATAGTACGTATGCCAATCTGAGTCCAAAAGCCTCTGCAAAGGCATAATCCTAAACCAAGCAAATTACTAGAGAGAAGTAATGATGCCATTGACCAAGTAACTTCCTTTGAAGACCCTCTAACCATATATATTAGCCTACTAGGGTAAAAATGATAGACTAATCTCTTTGCAACTGGAACTGGCTAAGAAGGGGACATTATATTCCACCCTCCCTAAAATTGCTTGTCCCCAAGCAATCTCAACTTTGGATTCTATAAAATATCTTCGCTCTCCCAAGTCGCATCCTCTATCGATAAGTCCCTCCACTTAATCAGATATTCCCTAATGACTCGTCTCCAAAGGTGACTCTCTCTAAAATCTATGATGGCCTAAGGTACTAGAATCAATTTTCCCTCATCATCCAGGGGTGGTAATGTTGAATAGGGAACTATATGATGTCCCAATGCCTTCTTGAGGTGTGACACATGGAATACATTGTGCACCCTGCTATCTATCGGTAGGTCCAACTCATAAGCCACCTCACCTACGTGCCTGATAATTTGGAACGAACCATAGTATCATGGCTTGAGTTTCTCTATACCACTCTTCTTGAGAGTGTATTGATGATAGAGTTGTAGCATAAGATACACCATACCACCCACCTCAAAAGACCGGCCAACCCTCCTCTTATTAGCATATTGTTTTTGTTGATTTTATTCCTTCTGAATGTTCTCTCTAAGAGCTCTCATAATGTCCTAGTTCTCCTATTAAAGATCCCTAGCACTATGCACTCTATTGTCACTCAGCACCAAATCAAGGAAGTTGGGCACCTCATACCCATATACTGCCATGAATGGTGTCAATTGGTTAGACATATGGTAAGTGGAATTATAGCAATACTCGCAAAGATGTATCCACTTTACCCAAGCTTTATGTTTCCCAGCTATGTAATTTCGCGAGTATCCATCCACCCACTTATTCACAATTCCAGTTTTCCCATCTATTTTTGGATGGTAGCTAGTGCTCAGAGTAAGCTTAGTCCCACAAATTCTGAATAACTCCTACCAAAAATGACTCATGAACTGACTATCCTTATCACTAACAATACTCTGAGGTAATTCATGCAATACGAATACCTCCTAGAAAAACAATTTTGCAACCTATGAAGTTGAATATGTAGTCGCAATCATAAAGAAGTGAGCATACTTCTTCAGCCGATCAACAACCAAATATATGCAATCTTCCCCTTGGGCTTTCGGTAAGCTCATGATAAAATCCATGGATAAGCATTCCCATTTCCTATCAGGAATGGGAAGTGGCTATAATAACCCTACAGGATAAGTATGTTCCTATTTGTTATGCTGACAAACAGGGCACTCTCTAACATAATGAAGAACATCGGACTTGAGTCCCTTCCAAGGGAACTGCTCTCGTATCTTCCTATAAGTCTTGAAGTATCTGGAATGACCAACCATAGGTAAATCATGGAAGGCTCTCAATACTATGTTCTTCACCTCCGATCCTGGGATCAAAAATATTCTCCCCTTGTAAATGATAAACTCATTCACAACAGAGTACCTATTATCTTGCACTATCCCATCAATAATGCCAAAATCCCACTGATTCTTGGCATACTCTACAATTATCAAATGCCTCCAATCCTTTGAAATTTACACCATGGAGCTCAAATTCAGTCGGTGAGATAAAGCATCAGCTACAACATTCTAAGATCCTTTGACATAAGATATGTCAAAGTCATAAGACTGCAACCTATTGACCCATTTTTGTTGGCGATCATTCAAGTCTCGTTGTCCAAGGAAATGTTTCAAGTTGTTATGATTAGTTCTCACTATGAACTTACTTCCCACAAGATACTACCTAAACTTAGCCAACGCATGCATGATGGCTAACATCTCCTTGTCATAAATACTATAGCTCCTCTTGATTCCCCTTAGCTTCCTACTATCATAAGCAATAGGATGCTTATCCTACATAAGGACTATGCCAATGCCTTCACCAGAGGCATCGCAATAAATCTCAAAGGGCCTAGTAAAATCTGGCAATGTTAGGACTAGACATGTGGTCATCAACTACTTAAACCTCTCAAAACATTCATGTGCTTCCAAAGTCCAAACAAACGCCCCCTTCTTTGTCAAGTATGTACGTGGTGCAACATATCGTGAAAACCCACTAATAAATCAATGGTAGAAGGCACATAGACCTACAAAACCTCTAAGCTTAGTGAGATTATTTGGAGTAGGCCACTTCATAATAGCTTGGACCTTATCAGGATCCATGCAAACTCCTTCTACACTAATGATGTGGTCGAGATATAGTAACTCAAACATGCCCAATGCACAGTTGGACTCCTTGGCACACAAGGACTCCCTCTCAAGTATACCCCATATTGTATCTAGATGAGCTAAGTGCTCCTCCCAAGATCTACTAAATACCAATACATCATCAAAAAAAACCATCACATATCTCCTCAACTGAGACTAGAAGACCCTGTTCATAGTGGACTAGAAAGTGGCAGGTGCATTAGTTAAGCCAAATGGCATAACAAAGAACTTAAAATGCCCATAGTGACATTTGAATGTAATATTCTCTATGTCTTGTTCTCTGAATCAGATTTGATGATACCCTAATCTCAAATATATCTTTGAGAAGAAGCATGCTCTATGAAGCTCATCTACCAACTCATCTATACGAGGTATGGGGTATTTGTTCTTGATTTTTCTCTTATTCAGCACATGGTAATCTATTCACATCCTTAGTTAATTGTCCTTTTTCTTCACCAGAACAACCAATGAAACAAAGAGTAACTTACTCGACCTAATATGTCTCATAGCAAGCAGCTCATTAATTTTATTTTCAATTTCATCCTTAAGCCACTTTGGGTTCTTGTAAGGAGTAATCATAACGGGCTTAGCACCCTCCTCCAACTCTGTAATGTGCTCTATCCCTCTATCAGGAGGTCTACCGAGTGGAATGTCACTGAACACCTTAGTGTGTTTAACTCTAAGCTCCTAAATATCTGGATGATACACTGGTTTTTGATGCTCCTCCTATGATGGCATCAACATGCACTATGTAGCCTACTCAACCATGTCATGATGAATGATTCTCTCCATCCACCTAAAATATATCATCCTCAAATTTTTGTCCCTAATGGCTTTCAATATATGTGTCTTCCTATCAACCTTAAACTTCATCTCCATCTCACGAAGATTAAGGGTAAACTCTCCAATATCATGTAACACTTCATGCCCAATACCACATCTATGTCTCCCGTGTTAACAACATAAAAATATTCCTTAAACTCATAGTTGTTAAGATGTATGGGAAGGTCTGAAATCATTCTCTCACACTTGAGAGTATAACCATCAGCTACCTTGACTCTTATTCCATCAAATTCTTTAGTTTAAATACCACATTTTGCAACCAACCGTACATCTATAAAATTATGTGTGGCACCTATATCAAGTAATGAGATAACCTTTTATCCATCCAAGAGCCCACACATCGTAAAAGACCCTTCCTTTTACATGCTAGAAAGATAAGCTTCTTGTAGTTTCATTTCTCCCTCATTTTCACTTTCATTTTTTGATTTTTCAAACCCGAAATCATCATGATCAACTTGTTGGTCTATCATATCAGTTGGATCTTCATCCTCATAATACCACTCCATTTGCTTGTTTTTCACCTTGGGTATTAGAGAGAAATCATGTTTTTCATCTTATGGACCCTTACAATAAAAAACAAAGCTTTTTCTTACCCAAATCATTAAGAGTTTCACGATCTAAAGGTGCAACAGACTTCTCTTTTGAATCTGATTTCTCTTTCTTTTTGGAAAATGACTTGTTGGTTTTTGAGGAAGATGATGCATTAGGAGTAAACTTGCTACGAGTTGTTGTGAGCTCCATGCTTTGTGCTTTCTACATAGCCTCTTGCAATGTAGGGGATAAAATTCTTTGATCCATCCTCTCATGGGTTCATATAAACCTTTAGTAAACAATATGACAAGTCTCCTCTCTGATATACCTGTAACCATGACTGAAATTTTCTAAAATTTACTTATGTAAGATTCCAAGCTGCCCACTTGTCTAATCTGAGCAAGCTCCCTAAAATAGAGTTTTGGATCTTTTCTATCAAAGCGCTCAATAAGCCTTTGTGTAAACTCCTAATAAGTGTTAACAAGATGATATTGAAGGTTGAACATCCCATGATGCCACCAATCATGAGCTACCCCATCAAGATGCAAAGTAGCAAACTTGATAGCCTCGTCCTCATGCATGGGTCTCAAGGATAAATAGTTAGCTAATTTCTACATCCAAGATCTCATAGTGCACTTGTCACTTTCATTGAATTGAGGCAAAGTAATCTTGATCACCATATGTTGAAGGTCTATATTAACCTGGGGTGGTGGTGGTGCCTGTGGCACTCTATGCTCAATTCTACCTCTACCTCTAGGTCTCTTAGCATCCAAAAACTCATGCAAATTCAAAGCCTATCTAATCTCAGGAGAAAGTGGCATATATTCTACAAAGTGTCTAGTAACATCAATCATTGAAAGAGCACAGGGTGTGTGAATCTCTGGTTGAGGAGCCTGTTCCTCCGCCTGCTAGACTGGAGGAACCTCCCTAGTAATAAAAGTAGGCTTGTCGGGCCTACGCTCAGGAGCACTAGAAGACGAATTCTATTGAACTATCACCTGAGGTCTCTCTACCCCGTAGTGCCACTAGTTTGTCCCACCTAAAACACATGTTGTTGTGGAATAATCTATCTCATGCTGCCCATAAGTTAAGACATCATATCCATCATATTATCATGCCTCCTAAACTCTATCTTAGGACTCACTAACCTAGCACGCTTCTTTCCTGTGTCCTTAGGTGTCTCCTTTGAAACCTTTATGTCTACCATAAGACTTGTAATACTGTCCTCACTACTATTGGAGCTACACCTATGTATGCCCAAAATACCTAAAGTTGTATCCCCCTCAGGAATCTAAGGTGGTTCCCAATGACCTATTCTTGTTCATCTTCCTTTAGTATAAAATAAATTATTTCTACTCATGAAAGCTAATACTGCACAAGGTGATAGGATAACTGCTCTCATACCACTGTAAGAACCCTATTGGTTCTAACCCTTGCCAACTGAGTACTGAATGATGATTGTTTATTTGTTTTAATGGTTTTTGCAAAAAAAAAATTATGTTTTCGAATAATATATGATTTTTTTTGGTTTTTTAGATAATATTGCTAGGAAAGAAAATAACAGAAGGATATATATACAATACTATGAAATTCAATTGTTTTAATTATAATTTATAATATTAAATGACTTATTACAAAGCTTAATGTTCAATGGAATACCAAGAGAAAGGAGATAATGAGTTTATTGAAATTTGGAATTTTTAGTAGCAATGAATATGACTATAGAAATAATCAATCTACCTCCAATAACAATTTCTGCCCTCCAAACTTGATACTAAATATCTTTACCAGCCTAGGTGCCCTCAATAGGAATGACCAATGTACATAATTCAAGGCATTTGGCCTTGAGAGAAACACGTGGTGCAATTGGGTTGTACAGTTGTTGTAGGTACAATAGTATAGCCTAGGGAAGAGTGCCAATGATGTCAATAAATGCAGCTTCGATGTTTATTTCCCTTCTTTAATGAAATCTAATCAAAACCCCAAGATAAAGCTTCTCCAATATGCACAACTTTGACTTCTAGATGAAGCCAACTTTCTCTGCAATTCTTCAAGTGATCTTGCACACCTCCAAAATGCTAAACAATGAAGAATGGATCATTCTCCAATGATGGTTTGCAGAAAACCATTGGTCTTCCTTCACAATACATCAAAGAGCTCACAAGATAATTTTTTTCAAAATGCATAAGGATGATTTGATTCATTCTTTGGCTCCATTATATATGTCTCACTTGGTCAATCCCTCCAAAAAGTGATTTTAAATCTTTTAAAATAATATAAAGTTTGCACCTTATGATTATTAAATATTATTTTGAAATGGCACCCAAGTAAATGATTATAATTGGCCCCCTTTTAATGACTCATGGACCCCTTTAACATAATGTGCAATTATAAACTTATATTATGCTTTTTATGATTAATTATTAATAAATTCACCTTTATTAATAATTAAATAATACAACTCGCACAATAAACCTTATTCCTCCAAGCCAATTGAGAACTGGGATTGATACTAAAATCGCCATATGTCCAGGTGCCCTGCTATATATAGTAACATTGAACCCTACTACTGAGATGACTTACTATAAATAGTAAGTATGCCAATCTAAGCCCAAAACTCTCTGCAAAGGCCTAATCCTAAACCAAGAAAAGTACTAGAGAGAAGTAATGATGCCACTGACCAAGTAACTACCTCTAAAGACCCTCTAACGATATATATTATCCTACGAGGGTCAAAATGATAGACTAATCTCTCTACAACTGGAACTAGCTAAGAAGGGGACATTACAACAACTAATAAAACATGATGATCGAGGTCAACTCTTGTATCATGTGTCACAGAAGTGTGATCATCATGAAGAAGCAACTTTGGATACTTGCATGGTTTGCTTCCCTCACCTATGTAAGGAAATACCTCATACCATCTGTCCAACTCATGCACACGATATTTTCTCATCAAAAACAAATCATGTACAAGTGGGTCAAAGGAAAAACTATATGCACTCCACACAATGTACATACTATGAAACTCATCTTTAAGCCCTGTCTGGAATCTTGATGCACAAGAAAAATCCCAAGCTCTAAGATCATTGCTCAACCTGACAGTAGGCTCAAGAGGGAGATCGTCATCCATCTCAAAGAGTGGATCGTCATAAAACAAACCATCATCACTCTCAAATAGAGGATTGTTAACAAACTGCACATTAACCCCCTACTAATTTGAATTACCCTCCTCTAAATCATTAGAGAAATGAATAGAATCATACTCCACCTAGAATTTCTCATGCTCCACCATCACCTATTCAATTTCTTCCTCTTTCCTTCTACTCTTCTCTCCACTAAGGGTGATGGCATGTAAACTCCCCTCAGCTATTCCCCTCAACACATACTTCCTCCCATTTGCCTCAAACTTCATTTCCATTTTTTGCAAGTTGAGGGAAAATTCTCCAATGGAATGAAGCCACGTCATGCCCAACACAATTTCCATATCACCCATGTCGACGACATAAAAAACATCTTGATCATTCAACAAAAAAGTGATACCAAGGATCCTCCTGGTACAAGTAAGAGTGAAACCATCTGATACTCTTACCCTGAACCCCTTGAAGTTCTCTGCCTGAATACCATGCCTAGCAACCAATCCCTCATTAATGAAATTATGAGTAGCTCCAATATCAATCAAAGTGATACAATGCTACCCATTCATGACCCCTCTGATTCTGAATGATCCCTAACTGTGAAGGATAGGGTATAATTCTAGGAGATAGATTAGCATCTTTTCCTAATCCTATGGATGCTCTATCTACCTCATTATCCTCTAGATCAACTCATTGTTCAGAAATTTCAAAATTAGAATCATCAGCATAATACTACTTCATATGATTTGCTTTGCCCTTAACAGGACAATTATGATACCTGCTATAAGGCCCTTTGCACTAGTAGCATAATTTATTTTTTCTCAAGTCATTAAGGGTCTCATCATCAAGCTTAACTACTGATTTATTTTTTTGATCTGCAACTTTATGATGGTTCTCATCCTCTGGAGGAGTCAAGGTTTTAGGCAATGACTACTTTTTTGAGGCAGCAAGCTCCATGCTTCATGCCTTCTTCATCGCGTCCTATAGAGTAGGTGGTTCAAATGCCTTGATCCAACCTTGCAATTATGATTTAAGCCTAGGGTTTATATAATATCATATAGAAACAAGATGAAGGTATTTTATCATTAATAAAATTATGATCCATGTGAACAAGATGGAGGGAAAGGATTAAATGGATAAGAATTAAGGATAGAGGAAAAGGTAATGAGGATTAATTAGCCTAAATTAATTAATTAATTTAGTTGGACGATTTCATATAATGATAGAATTAATTAAATAAATATTTAATAAGGATGAATGTATTTTATCATAATTAAATCATTACCAATGACATTATACCCCACCTACAGAGTAGGTGGATCAAATTTCTTGATCCAACCTCACAATTATGATTAAATTATGAGCCATATACAATGCAAGATGGAGGTCATATCCTACAAAGTAGGTGGGTCAAATGACTTAAGTGGCTCACATATTTGATGCATACCTCTAGTGTTCACGGTTGTCATTACACACCTTGTATCTAGAAACCACTCCAAGTCTTTCTGAAATGTTCTTCAAAGTAATGCATGGGAATAGCATCGTTCCCAAAAGTTACCACGTCTAGTTTATAGTTGAGGCATAAGGCTTAAGAGTTTATTCTCTTTTACAAAGCCAGGAGTATCAAGACAGTACATTTCCTTGATATGTCCTATTTGACTCTCTATAGATTCGGATTCATCACTCTTTCAGGGGTGAGGTAAGTCTACCGCAAAGAATGTATCTTTATTCCTTATGGTGTAATTTGACTAATATTCTTCAAGTTATACCATTGGATCTTAATGGAAGAAGGACCACAAAATATCCCCCTTTACCATTGATTCAGTTATTGTAACAACTTTTGTCTATTGTATGCATCACTTGCTATCAAACAAATCTCCTAAAAACATCATAATTTTCTAACTTATCATAAACTGGCAAGCAAACTAAAAACTGTCAAAATAGATACACTATTGTGTATTATGTCTCTCTTGTTTCAATATTTTATCGCAGTTGTCCTAAAATTTGATCACTAATGTGCATCAAAACCGCTACTATAATATCTACTTGCACTAGTCACTGTCAAAATAGAATTGCTCTTTTTCAAGGTTGTCACAGTCATTTCTTAAACATAGCTACTATTGTCATAATTTTTGCAACTATAGTCCTAGACAGCAACTGCTATCGTCCTACTTTTTGGCACATCTCAGAATTGGTCAAAAATTGGTTTCAAAACATTGACATAATACCTTAGACAATTGTCAGAAAACACTGTCATCATTAGACCTATGCATTTACAATCAAACATCACCATCCTACACTTTGAACTTGGTTTACATAGGATTCGTAACTATCACCTTTTGGACACAACTTTAAAATCAGACTTGCATCATATCCTATCAACATCCTTCATATCACCATCAACAATCAAACATCAACCCAGTCTTGGACATGTATCAAACACAACAAATCAAACCATCATCTTGCTATTGTTTTCTAGGCTATTAATAGAAACCTCCTCACAACTACTTCAAGTAAAGAAATCACCATATCCTCTAAGACATACAAAAACATCAATCTAAGTCTTGTGCATCTTATGTCCTAGACTAGCATCATATCAAAAAATAAAACATCTACTCATACTCTTATTCTAGGGTTTGAGCATCCAACATCATAGCGTCATTTATCAAACAACACCCAAAATCTGCTCATCTCCTTATCATAGGGTTGAGTAGCAAAATCTTATCATTTCAAAACATCTAAAAATCCAACATAAAAATTGATCATCCAACTATCCCAACATCAATCCACATCAATTAATCAAGATCCTTTGTCAAAAAGGTTTACCCACATTCCCTTTGTACGTCATTTTACAAAACAAAATCTCAAATCAAAACATCATCATACTTTCACAACTTACCATCTCCCACTCACCAAGGTCTAGTGTGCACGTTTATGACAACTACAAGATCACAACATACAACCATCTAATCTTGAAGTTAGAAAATACATGTCAACATCAATCTATTACTCGAATCTAGTCCCACTCTATACACCCATGGGGACATCATACCCTATGAATCTCAATGATATATCAACTATGGATTCCCCTAATCAAAGTTTTGGAGCATCTTGTCACATGGCAGATTTCAATCAAGGTCAAAACATACAAGTCTATAATAAAATCATGAATCTTCCTCAATCTAACATCATATTGCCAAATCAACACATCCCAAACACAAATATGTCAAATCCTCACATAGTAAATTATGGGATGGATTCGCTCAGACATCAACAAAGTCAAATGCCTCATCAAAATCAAATCCATCAACAATATCAACCCCCAAATCAGAAATATCTACATCAAAGTCATCAAAACATGGATTCATATCATCAACAGAATGTCCAACATCAAGACAATGCACATCAACCACCTCAAAAATCATCACAACAACAACAATTGTTGCCATACCATAACACCACTAAATGTGAATACACTCCTTTAGGGGACCCAATTGAGGTGATGTTAAACACGTTAGTCCATGCTAAACTTATCACACTTCTAAAATTATTACATAATTACGAACCTCAATTCAAAACTCCAGAATATGATGACAAGGCTTATTATGAATATCATAGAGAAAAAGGTCATGACCCATCAAACTATATTAAACTCAAAAATTTCATCCAAGACCTTATTGATCAAGGAGAAATAATTATTTATGATATCATCCAAGGTTCAATCACTAATGATAACATCGACAATATCTCTACCTCAAATGTTGAAGACAATTATCAAGATCCACCTACCAAAGACCACATTGAATATCTATTTAACTCACATAATGAGCTAGAACATAGATACTTTTTCAAAACATGATCAAGATAATCCATCAGTTTCTAGCAATGATCCAATTCAAGAAATCTTAACATCATTTGATCTCATGGTTGAAAACATTGACAAAATCTCTACCTCAATTGTTAAGGATAATACCCAAGATCCATCAACCAATGATCACGTTGACAATTTCTCTGTGTCATCTAATGGGAAAGATTACATATCTCAAGAACTTATTCCCAATCATGATCAAAATTCTACACCAAAGTCTAGCAATGGTCCTTTCCAAGACATATTGACATCATTTGACCTCGCGGTTGTTGATATTGAAGAAATCCTTAATTCAACACTTGATCTAAATTCATTTGAAGATCAAGAGAATATTAAACCAATACACGTGCCTAAGGAAGACATTCAAGATTCCTTTTAAACAATCCATCCTTTGAAATTGACCCATGTCAAGAACTTGATCCACAACATATCAAAAGAAATTTTGAAATAAGTCAAGATCAAGGATCCAAGTCTTCTCAAGATCTAATAGGTCTATTCCAATCTGATATAGAAGATAACTCTGATAAAAGATTAGATCAAAGATATGCATCCCCATGACACTACAATGATTTAATCAGTATCTTCCAATCCATGCAAGATTTTACAAACAATTATCATATCCATATATCACCCACGCATATATCTACCCATGAGATGTTTACTCCTAAAGGACATGTATATTATCTTCATCTAAAAAAGAGTATCATACTCTTGACATCATTACCAAGGAACAAGATTCTCTTACTCTCAAATTCATTAACAATGAACAAGAGTCTCCTACTTGTAACATCTTTACACATGATCAAGGCATAGCAGAATCTGTAGACATATCAAAAACTAATCATGAAGAAAATTTCTACATGAATTGTGAATCAGAAACATCCTTTGAAGAACAAGCATAAATGGATCATGAAGAAGACTTCTACACAACTTGTGAATCAAAAACATCCTTTTAAGATCAATCTGAAGATATCAATCATGAAGTTATCCCACATATGGAGGATCCTATCACTTATAAACTTGGGTCACTTACCTTTGTCAGAGCAAACTATCTTACCAATGAAGAAGCTTTCACCTTTGAAGATCCACAAGAGAGAAGAGAAGGATTAGCACCTTGTTTCCAAGATAAATCATATCCTATTGCAAATAAAAAAATTAATAGATGCATTATCAAGGTAGAGGATTAGGCCTACGTGAACAGGGTATCCTAGAACCAGTGCTAATTATTGACAATCCTAAGCATCAAGGTCTTGGTTATTCAGCAATTAAGGAATCTAAACATATCAGTGATACCTTTATAATATTGGGGGAAACTTTATCTAATGCAAACATCAACATAGAGAGCACGGAGATTTCTTATGATGAAACCACTACCAACGCTACAACTAGAGATATCATGAATTGTCATCCAGACATATTTCAACCCTCTAATTGGGAGCAACAACAAGAGGAAAAGTTATATCAAAGAAAGGAACAAGTCATTGAAACAAAAGAATGGGAAAAACAAAATGGACAATAAAAATTCAAATGGATACCAAAGAAAAAGAAAGAAAATCATCCCTATCAAACTCCATTAGTCAACAAAGCTATGGGAAAAAATCAAAAAAGGAAGTTCATCCATCAAAAATGTCCAATGATGCAAAATAAAGCTTCAAGAGTGACCTACAAGGTATATCAAGAATTTGGTCCTACTCAAATCTCCATATCCACCCATCATTGCTCATCATCCCAAGTTTGGAGAGTCAAAAATTCCAAATTGTCGACCAATCCATCTACATCTCATATCTCTCAACGCATTTCACCATCCACCTCAACATCCAAGATATCCAAATCTCACATTAACCATGTGTTGGAAGCAACTCTTTATCATAAGGACACTAAGGGCACTCTATCGCGATGTGCACATCTAGATGAGGTTAACTTTGGTATTGACAAAGAAGACAAGAGTATCTAGGGGTTACATTCAAGCGCCTATATCTTAGCAAAAAAACTCCTCCAAGCAGGATATCATTGGCACATCATGACAACAACAACATCTATATTAGCACCAGAAGCATCTACATCAACACCACCAGGTGGTTTAATATGAGCATAAACGTTCAAAAAATTAAAAAAATCAACAAAAGAGAAAAGATAAAAATTGTCCTCCAGAAAAAACCACTATGGTGGCACTTTGGACAAGTACCATGATGAAAACCTAGCAAACAGGCATCATGAGTAGAATCGAGCATCTACAATCACCCTTTCAGGTGGAAGCATCTCATCCTATCCATAATAAATCCAACATTTCATCCATCTCCATCCATCTTATCCATAATAAATCCATGAACCATTCATCCAACCCATTTTTTTATCCAAATCCAACTTATCTTGATCTTGACAAAGGTTTGGTGTACACTTCACACTTTCTTATGGAAAACATCTTGACATGGGTCACTATCATTGATCCTATCCTATCTAGCATTGTCTGATCCATGAGGCATTGTCCAAAGGGGCATACTCTATCCGAACATGTTATCCTATCACAAGATAATCCTTGGTGTCCTTTACATATCCATTCATTTATCCATGCATCCACCCATTGCATTCCCTACATTGCTAGACACTAGGGGTAAGTACTTACATCTTTCTTTTGAATAAAGCTTGATCTATGTCTTCTAAACTCACATTGTGATCTAGGCATTGTCCAAACAATTCAAAAAATTCATATCAGTTGCATCGTGTTGACACTTCAAGGTGGTATCAAAACATTCAACAATCTTGTTCTTAGCTTGGCTACAAATCTGATCAATAATTATATGATAAATCAATCATCTTGAGATGTATCCTTCCTAATCCTTGTGTTATTCCTATCTTGACAACATTATATTTGCATTGTTGTGTTTCCTCAATAATGTTATCATTATTAGAAATTACTCAATCATATCAATTGATTTTAACCGGCCTATCAACAAGATCTCAAAAGACTATTGATATCCCTACATATTGATATCTCTTTATCATTCATCCATGTGAAAACCATCAAAATTAAAAATAAAGTCGTAAAACATCAAAATCCCAAAAACATTGTAGGTGACCTCTGGACGAGCCACAAAGTCAAAATAATCAAACTATGTCATCCCTGCGCACATATAATGTAGGAAAGGCCATCATAGATGATCCCCTAAGGCACTACGTTGGTTCCTTTAAGTGTCCCTCTTGGTCTTTACACTTGGTCAAAAATCCCAAAAAAATTCAAATATCTTATCAAAATCCAAAAGCATTCATAAAACATCTAGAGATTCTCCAAAAACAATGTCAATCATGGTTAATCGAACTACGTCATCTTTGCACATACGAAGGAAAGGCCATCATCGATGAACCCCCGAGGCATTAGGTTAGTCCCCTTACATCCCCCTCTTGGTCTTTAAATCTCTCGAAAATATAAAAAACAACATCAAATAACCTCAAAAGAACAAAAAACATTCAAAAAATCTCAAAAATCCTATCTCCATTATCACCTATCCACAATACACTCTCCATCCATAATAAACAATCATCGCCTTCAACTTTTGAAAATGTCACAATGCAATCGACAAGAAAAGAAAACATCGAAATCCAAAACTTCCAAGCAAAGAAACAAAACAATTGGATCACTATTAGACTAAAACAATGTATAAGTATTAACTACCTTGCCTTATGAAAAATCATCATCAACATCCTAATGTGTGTCTTAATGGATAAATCATTCCTACAATAGGCATCATTGATGGGTAACATCATGAAACATCAAAACATCTATGGCAAGTGATATAGCAGCATTGTTTATCTTTTATGATCTTATCTTTTTTATTTATCTTATTGTCACATTCCCAAGATCTCTTGAGGATTTCCATAATGATTTAGAGAGGAAGGAATGGGGCATTGATCATTGATTTTATGTCTACTTTGTATGTTGGATGTCTTTGCAATACTACCATGACAAATACTTGCTTTGTTCTATGTGTGGAAGTCATTTTGGGACAATTCGTGTAGCAATTGCATGTTAGGTACTCCATACCTCTCTATGTAACTGGTCTGAAATGTTTTGAACTTCTCACCCGCAAGCCATACGCTTAACAAGGTTTATGTATGTATGGTATGAGCAAGAATACTCCTTGTTTGTGGAGTCAAAGTCCACGCAATACATACAAACCCACCTTGGTCATTAATACCCTGGCACATCATGTTTATTTGTTACATTAATAAGGATTGTTATACTTAGTCTCCATGAAGCAAAAGCAAACTCATCATGTTTTACATATCATCAATCATCCAATTTATTCTATCCTTTGATCCAACTAGCATTTCTTATAGCTAGCATCTCCATCCTGCATCACAATATCATTCAAACCTTTTTGTGAGCTCGACCTAAAAAGTATTTTTTTTGGCTGACCTCTCGAGGGAGCAACCCAGCATCTTATCATTCTTCCATTGACCATCAGGGCACAATGGGGCATATTAAAAATTCTCAAATCTTGATGTGAACATTGAATTCTTTGAAACAACACAACAAGTACATTATGTCAAAGAGGGGCAAAATGTAGGCATGTAAAAATGGTTTAACGCATATCACACATCCTCAAATTGCATTTTTCCACTATCAACATTGCTTTCATTATCATTATTGCATTTTGCTTCATTAACATCATTGGCATCATTAACCCTATTTTCCTCTATTAATTAAATAATCTTTAATTTTTAATTAATTCACTTGATTTAACCTTATACCTCTTGATTAATTAAATAAACATTAATTATTTAATTATGTCTAACGTTACTTATTCTTCTAATTTAATTAAATAGTTATCATTAATATTTAATTAATCCACTTTCTCTCTTCCAAATTAAATAATTAAATTAATTATTTGATTTCCCAAAATTCACTCAACATAGTCTATTAATAAATAAACTTTTATTTATTAAATCAAATACATCTTGCACGTCCCTCTCAAGATTAATTAATTATTTAATTAATTGATTATCCTCACACTTTTGAACAAATCATGTTCACTAAGTACTCAATCTAATTTGCTATTTCCATCAATTACTCCAATCCCACTAATTATTCAATCCAATTCCACTAATTATCTAATCAATTCCCTTGATCGGATCAATCAGGTTAGTTAACTAATCAGTCTATTTCATCTCAATGGAAATTGACCATTGATCTTGGTCTTTCATCTTTGCATCCAGATCATTCATCTGAAATAAGCAAATTTATAAAACAACTCTCATCCCTCTCATAAATAAGCTGGAGAATTTGTGGAAAGGTCATATCAATGTGATTCTTAAGCAATTTGAGCAAACACTCTGGCATTCTAGGTCATCATCATCATCATCATTATCAAGCTTTTGCAAACCATGGAGGTTTTGTGTTGAAAGGCAATCCAACATATCATGATCAACACAAATACACTCCAACATGGGATGGTAAGATTGTGTGGTTTGAATTCATTTGTGTTTCAATTTGATTGTGCTAACCTTGTTTGTTCAATTCATAGCTATGGCAATTGCATTTCATGAGTAGGTTGGGTTTTATCCTTTGCTTTGATTGCATTTGATTGATTCCATTGATGCTAATCCCGATCCATAATTCCCCCTTATAGGTTGAACATATCATTATTGAGGTCCCTGATTCTATTCTTGTTGAGACATCGGATTGGCTTTAGAGCTCACTTGTTGGGAGACTTTGTGATAATCATCCTAATATTGATACCATTAGAAGATGGATCCTTCAGATTTGGAAGCTTCGTGGCAAGGTTGAGGTATCTACAATGTTGAATGGTTTTTTTTCTTTTTTTCTTTTCCTATCAAGAGGATTGTTCTAGGGTCCTTAATGGTCCTTGGTTTTTGGGTATAAATGGTCCAAGTCTTCAAAATTGTTCTCTTGGTTTCAACCCTATGATAGAAACTTTCAAGTTTCCTATTTGGATATGTTTGCATGGGTTATCCTTGGAATTTCGTGATGAAAAGATTTTCATTTCTATTGCCAATTCTTTTGGGCAATATTGTGCTACTGATAAGATCACCAAATTTATGAAGTGCCTATTATTTGCTAGAATTTGTGTGATTGTGGAGAAAAATCAGAAGCTTCCCACTCAAGTTACTTTGTCTTCAAATTTTGGAGTTTGGGTGAAGCAAATTAACTATGAAGACTCGGATTATCTCTCTTGTGGTAAAGTGAGTCATACCTCCACCACCTATTTAAAGAATAAGAAACAACACTTCATTTAGAAGAAGGATCATAAGCCAACTTCTAAGGAGGATTCCATTACTCCTATCATTTAGGAAGTTCTAAAAGCATATCTTAAAGGGTACTCTCCTATGGATTGTTCGTTGATGGAGCCCTCGGCCTTGGGGTGGTTGAAGGTTTTGTTACTGATGGTATGTCTCCTCTCTTTCCCAAAAAAAGTTAGTTTTTGGGAGAAGGATCCTCATTTTGAGATAAAACAAAGTTCATTGAAACAATTTATAAACCACCCTAATTTTATTTTCTTTTTGAGGGGGGAAGGGCGAGGGTGGATAGTATTAGTTTGTTCCCTTTGTTGTCCTATGTTGTCCTTTTTAGGTGTTAGTTGTTGCTTGGTGTTGTTTCCAACTTTATCTTTTTATTTGTTCAAGGGTTGGGGCCCTTTCAAAACCCTGGTTTTCTAATCAAAAACATATTAATTATGATTATAGATTGAATGGTGCTCACCATTACATATTTTTAATTATTTTTATTCAACTAAACATTAATTCACACCACTAGATACCTTAGGGTTCTTCAACAAAGTAACCATTTGTTGTCCATTTCCATATTTTTTATGCATTATTATGTCTATTATGTGTTCATATTTTTAAATAGATATTTATTTCAAATATACAACATATTAGTTATGATTATAGATTGAATGGTGCTCACCTTTACATATTTTTAATTGTTTTTATTCAACTAAACATTAATTACATGGTATGGACATGTAATAAGACATATACATATCATCATCATATACATTAAGATTCTTACAAAATTTGTATAACATAGACAATGAATGTAATGTTATATATTGACCAATTAAATGTCGCTTCTTTCCTAAATTAACTTCTCAAAGCATTTTTCCAGAATGAAACATATGAACTAAAGATACTTGTGTACCTACGAAATCCAAAACTCTACAAGATCTAATTATATATTAAGCCAACCTTTGCATGCTGAGATGTGACACTATATTTCTATTGAAACTCTTTAATGTATACAATTATACAAATAATTAAAAATGTAGTTTTGGCAATTGCTTGTATAGATTGTAATTACAATGGAAACATATTGTAGAAAATGCAATGTAATAATTGTAAGATAAATGACATGGATGTTTTTTACAATGTTTGAAATTGTGTTTTTGTTGAATTTTTTGAAATACAACTATACATAAATATTTAAACTGTAGTTTTTATAACTATTTTTATATAAACTACAATAAGAATGGAAACACATTACGAAATGCAATGTAATAATTTTATAAGAAATGGCATGCATACCTTTTACATGCAGCATTAAAATAAATATCTAATGAGAAATTAGATAGTATATATAATATGTGCATAAAAAATAATAAAACCCTATGTTATAGTGATTTACTATTTCAAAATGCAGTTTCTAAAATACACAAATGCAAATATTCTATAACAAATAAGAAAATTTAAGTGGAAAATGATTTATTGCATCCATATCAAAATATTAAACTTGTAACCTACATTTGTAATTATTGTATATCTCCACACACCTACATTTAGATTCTTCTTCAACCATCATAAACTTGCAAAACCATTCACGTTCTTAAATGCATCCTAATCATTCTATTATGTATTTCTTTCTTTTCTAATTTCTTATCAAATGGATGATTTTGTATAAAAGAAAAGCTTTACTACTATGAAAACCCCTCCAATATGTTGTTTATTAAGTGATAATAATTTAGATTCCAGAAGTTGGTTCATGTTTGCTTTTGCTTTAATCAGACCGACCATTACTTGTTGCTTCAAGCATGTTACTCTATCAAACATGACCCTTACTCTTTATTTTGTGTTTGCCTCTACTCTTTAAGGCAAAGCTTCTAAATGAAATGATAACTGTTTTGGTCAAACATATTTAGAATATAAATAAAACAAGAAAAGAAAAGAAACAAATATCTCTCCCTTATCTTTTAAAGCAAGTAGAAGAAGGCATATAAAAGCACATTGTTTAGTTATTCCATTGTCATCCATCCAGTAAAGGGTATCTAAATTTTGCTGCTTTGCAGTATCTACCGCAATTTCACAATTTGTTTCTTTGCAGTGTGATAGATAATTCCAAAAGTACCTTAATTTTGCAATTTACTTTATTGCAGTGCAATGGTTAGGCTCCAGTGATGTGTTTCCTCAGAGACAATATTAACTCCGTCAGCAATGCATGTTGTGTAAGACCCAATTTATTTTACACCCTACACTAATTTCAAATAAAATAGACATGATGTTAAGCAATATTTTATATGGTCTTCTTTCTTGAAAGAGAAGCATTGTTACTGTTGAATTTTCACCCTCCCATGATTAAAGTATTTGTGGTTGAGTTACGGAATTCGTTTGAGTGTATAAGTGGATGGAACCACAAATTATTTGTATAAACATATATTTGTAACACAGAGTATCACGCTTCAATTTCATGGCATAAGGAATTGCTGTGTACATTTGTAATATAGCTAGAATGAGTCAATTTTGCGGCATGCATCACTGCCTGTTGAAAAATCAACAATAATGAGATGTAATAAAGCAATAATCCTCCAAACAATTAGAGCTTTCATATTGCTAGTGATTTCAATATTGTCTATTTGGTTAACTTTCATTTGGTGGCGCTGTTACTATAAAATAGGTACAATGTGAAAACTCGTGGTTGAGGTTGAACTTGACAGACTTGTATTAGCATTAAGAAATGAGTTCAAAAACCCCTGAATGGGTGCAGATGAAGCCAAGTATAAAACCTGGGAAAATTTGACAGCATGAATACAACTCTCATGTCACATTAGATGGATATTTGTAAGCAATTTAAATAATAATAAAAAAGCAACAAAAATAAATTAAAAAATCTCTATAATCCAAAATCAAATAACATATTCTTTATTAGAAACCACATGAATGATATCTTCATTTGAGATTTATATTTTACATGACATAATACGTTCAAAGAAATGTTAATTTTAAACCCTAGATACTGTACACTAGTTAGCCTTTTGCTAAATGGCCGCCTCAAAATTGCATTTTTATAATTACTACCACAAATATTGGTTTATAAAAATGAGTTGGTAATTATTCTAAACAAACTTTGCAGGCTCTTCCACAATAATTATCTAATCACTTTCCAATACAGAACTTTCCGAAGATGTTTGATAGAACTTCTTCAGAGATGTCTGCACCGCCAATCTGCCCAAGAGCCAAAGCTGCCTCTCTCAAATCAATGGTCCAAAAGTCCACTGGCAAGTCCTGCTCAATAGAAGTTATAAGTCGCTCTAAAGATTCCTTTGTCCGCAATAGTTGCTCAGCTTGCCTCTGCAAAAACAGATATTTTCTCCAATCATTCCTCCTTACAGAAAATAACAGCTAACAACAACGACCATAGTGTTCTTATTACATTACTTTTCATGTAACTTAAAACAATTATTCTAAATCTATACCTTTGTTGTTTTGTTGTTATAGCATAGAATGTGTTCATTAATAGTAAAACAACAAAGACAAAAGAACCCTTATGAAGATAATAACAAAAATAAACAGATAGTGCACTCAAGCAGCATACTTAATAAAATTCAATTTGCAGAATAGAAAGGAATATTGCAGGCTTCCAGAAACAAGAATTCGCTCAAATTTCTGCATTTTTAGGGCTTGAAATTGTAGGCAGTCATCCTCGACTAAACAAATGATGTGCCAATAGTTCTTACAATGACGAAAATTACCTGATTTACAGCCCACTGGCGACCTCCAGCAGAAATGTTTTGAAGGCCAACCAACTCTAGTAAGGCTAACTCTAGATCTTGGATTCCCAGTCCTTTAAGTGCACATGTTGATACTTTCTTATTGAATGAATCCGTAATGACAGGTGGCAATTTTATGGTACCTGCTGGATTGCAGTCAATTTTGTTAAGAGCGAGAATTGCTGGAGATGGTGCCGCACCTGATAACTTCTGAATAATGAAATACATAATGTTAGCACTTTTCTTAAAACTCAAGCAAATCTTCATCAAAAGTCTAAATCAATCTAATATTCAGATTAAATGCAAAAATTAGATCATTGAAATACAAATCCCAAGGCGAGAAATGAATGTGCCATTTACTTTTAAATATGGCCTTTGAAGAAAGTGTAAGTTTCCTGCCTCTATACCCAATCAGGACGAGATAAATAATCCCTGGATATATCCCTACAAGCACCCACTTTCCAAAAACCCAACAGGTTGGCTGCTCATTTTTCTTAGTTCATTCTATCCCTTCATAATTTTATCCATCCAAACCCTTTTATTCATCTTTGATGTTTCTCTTAATTATAGGGTGCAAAGGATGTTTCTGTAAAGTCATCAACGCTTATTTATATGAACCAAAATTCATTTTCTACAAGAAATTTTAAAATTCAGAAGATAAGAACTTGAAAAGCTCAATACATGGAAATTATAATTATAGAATGACAATCAAACCAACCTGTTTTTCTTTAATGCTCTCATAAATTCTGTTGTCTTCAGGTGTCCATCCCTCTGCAGCACTAATCATCATGATTATCACATCCGCGCCCAGAGCAGCTGCTTCAGACCTTTGTACTCCTGGAAAGCAAATTGAATAATCTTGTATGTAAATTTGAATAATACTGGAAAAGAAGGCACTCTTTCTCAATTGCAATTTGACCAATTACAATTAAGAGTAATAAGTGATTATTTCTCTGTGGAAAAGAATGGTTAATTATGGTTTCACTGATTGTTTACCATATCCTATAGAAACGTACAAAAAAGATAAGCATAAGCCATAGATACCTCGAAATATCACATGGATGTTAAGACAGTATAGTGGTCTGGATTTGCCTGTGATAAGTACACCTCAAATTCCTATGTGAAGTATCTTACCGATGCTTTCCACAAAATCATCTGTTTCCCGTATGCCAGCAGTATCAAGAAGAGTAACAGGAACCCCTTGAACAGCAACACCTGCTTCAATGACATCCCTTGTAGTCCCAGCAATCTCTGTAACAATTGCCCTCTCACTCTACAGATAACAAAACAGTTCCAAAAATCTTACTTATTTGTCTAGTTCTATTTTCAAAAACAGAGCAACTTGCACAATTCCAATATCTTCACTGCATTAAAATTATTTTACAACATCCAAAAAATGAAAAATCGGAACACAGAAAATTGGCATCCATGACCTAGATGACAACATTTACATTCTAAATGACAAGTACAGCACTGTTGCAAGAATTATTCACACCCCAAAAAAAATGACATTCTAATTGCCTTCTCACTCTACAGATAACAAAACAGTTCCAAAAAACTTATTTGTCTAGTTCTATTTTCAAAAACAGAGCAACTTGCACAATTCCAATATCTTCACTGCATTAACATTCTTTTACAACATCCAAAAAATGAAGAATCGGAACACAGAAAATTGGCATCCATGACCTAGATGACAACATTTACATTCTAAATGGCAAGTACAGCACTGTTGCAAGAATTATTCACACCCCGAAAAAAATGACATTCTAATTGCCTTCTCACTCTACAGATAACAAAACAGTTCCAAAAATCTTACTTATTCGTCTAGTTCTATTTTCAAAAACAGAGCAACTTGCACAATTCCAATATCTTCACTGCATTAAAATTCTTTTACAACATCCAAAAAATGAAGAATCAGAACACAGAAAATTGGCATCCATGACCTAGATGACAACATTTACATTCTAAATGGCAAGTACAGCACTGTTGCAAGAATTATTCACACTCCGAAAAAAATGACATCCTTTTTTTAGTTTCAGATTTCAGGAGAACTAACAGGCTGCAAGAAAGAAACCCATGAACTATTTTACAAATGCTAAGGCTGAAACCCAACAGAAATGAATATTTAAGACTGAATACTTGCCTTTGCAGTCTCACAGTAGAATAAGAAGCTATTTCTTTGTTTTCGTAATAACTTACACATACCTTCATTATATCTGGACTTCAATTATGTTGCAACTAATAGGAATTTTTTGTAGTTAATCAATTTTCATAAGCCATTGGCCATTGCATCATATGCTTAATTTACCACAAAGCAAATTATATTTGTCTCTCAATTAAGACACACGGGTACTAACATGTAGACAATATAAATACAAGTATGTTATTTGAGGGACTTTAAGCACAAAATGTTAGAGCTAGCAGACCTTAAGAATGTGCCTTTCTTTCAGATTGCTAGAACCAATGCACAGGTAATCAGAATGACTTAAATAAATAACTACTAGAATTCAATTCCCATAGCTTTTCTTAAATAAAATTCTGCAGAAATGGTGAAACTAAAGTTGGTAATCTAACCTACTTTGCTCCATGCATTGAGAAGGCTGGACTTCCCTACATTTGGTCTTCCAACTATTGCAACCTGCAAAAAGTTAAAGAGGCAGAATTAAAGATTTATAAAGACAATTCAGAAAAATAGTAATAGCTAGCTTCATATGGACCCTGAGAATGTTATCCTAAGTGCTTTTTGAAATTGAAGATTGAAATCCAAATACATGAACTTCCTGCCTATGGCCAGTTTGTTCCCACAGGCCCCTGACATTGTCATATTAATTTAAAATTTTGGAGGACATTAAGATACTAAGAATAAATCTGTAGGCATGTGTCTTTAGAGAATATAGAATACTATTATTGTGTCAAACAAAGATGAAAAGGACAAGAAGAAGAAGTGTGTCACAATATACTTAATTTTGACATCCTCCAGAAATTTATGATTTACCTTCACTGGATATTTATTCAAATTTGCAATCATAGCAGTATATACACTAGCACTATGTTGCAAATGAATTTTGCAGACTCTTTAATTTTTCAACATACAAACACTGAGGAGGCTACATTCTCCTAAAGGAAGACATGAATAGGAATTTTAGTACCATGCAACAAGTGAAACATCTTATACTTAAGAGATTGCTTATTTTACATGAAGAATACCTGCAATCCAGTCTGGAGTAGCTGACCACGATTTGCAGTTTCCAGGGCCTGCTGAACTTGCTGCCGCATTTCATTTATTCTAGAAATCAATAATCTTGTGTCCAAAGGTGGCATTTCATCGTCAAAATCTAAACGAGCTTCAATCTCTGCCAGCATTTCAATACACTGCATTCTCAAGGATTGCACTAAGGAAGACAATCCTCCCTGTCATATAACATATAAACCAATAAAATATGCAACTTTCTGTCAATAAAAAACATTTCATAAAATTTGATAAAAATAATCAGCAAAGCCACAATTACCAGCATGCCATTGAGTTTTTTCAAAGCACGCGTTTGCAGCAAATGTTGATGTGCAAACTTATAAGCTTTTCATAGAACATGCATGCTACATAAGTACAATGTCAAACATGTTTGTGTGTGTTTAAGCAAAATTACATAAGCCGGAATCACTAGGAATACCTGTATGCCTGCTAAAGCAGTCTCTGCAGCAGTCACCGATTTTGCAGAAATTAGCTGAGCCACATTCTCTGCTTGAGAAAGATCTACGCGCCCATTTAGAAATGCACGAAGTGTAAACTCCCCTGAAACAAATTGAAGTTAAATCAGAAAAATTCCTCTCATTCTGTACACATGAAAGATAATCTAGACTTATAATCTTATTCAAGCCCTTTCTCACACAAATATAAAGCCACTCACAAACCCCTTCCTCCCAATGCATCAATGGATTTTAAAATTGCAAATCATTTCAATTTAGGAAAACCAAGCATTCTAAATAGTACAAGACTTGCTCACTTAACCTGGATAAGCTTCTGGCACACTGATAATAACGCATCCTAGTAAAAGAAGGCTCTGGCCAATACTTATCCATTTATTTTTTAGCATGCTTTATGCCATATTAAATCTTGGTATGGATTGGTTTTATTAATCACTTGCATTTTTAATTTTAATAAACGCTTATGTTCAGACTTGAACTCCAAACATACCTTGAGCCTCTTTATTGTTACAAATGCATAAGGGAACTTATGTTTAATATTCTTTAAAATTTAATGTGTAATACATGTGCTTCCCACACTCTAATATGCACTATTAGATGCTGAAAGTCCAAGTGCATCAGTTTTCAGAGCACATGAGAGCTCTAGAGCATCTACAACTGCATTTAAGATGGTAGATGGTTGTAGGTATGGTTTGATGGTGGTTTATTTCTATAATGTGCCCACTCTTTGTGCTTTGAAGAGGCAAATGCTCAGTAAGCAGAAAAATATGGTCACACCATCTCATTAATGTTTTTTAAATTATCAGTTCAGAATCCAGATTAATATTCAATTAATTTCTTGCACTTTTATGAATACTTGTGTTCAGGATTGGAATCCAGGCAATACCTGTCTTTTTCATGGTACAAATACATATGTAACATAAAATTATTAACAATATTCTTTTATTATTTAATTTGATCCATTTGTAATAAAAGTGCTAGCACTGAAATATGCTATGCTGCCGATAGCATTATATAAGCTGCTGAAAGTTTACTGGGGTTATGCATGCCAACTAGTGGTTTGCATCTGCTGATGATCACTTGCAACTCATTTTTACAGAGACACAGCAGACATCTATGCTCCTTGTAAGCAGACATCTATGCTCCTTGTATGTGGCTGAGAGATAACAAATTGCTGAAAGTTTACTGGGGTTATGCATGCCACCCAATGGCTTGCATCTACTGATGATCACTAGCAACTCTTTTTTACAGTAATATTTCATCTTTATACTCACCAATATAGAAATTGACCAAACATTCTTCGCTTGTAGGAGTTGATGCTCCTTCAACAGCCATAAGTCTTTGTATGGATTAGGATGCTTGATCCTTTTAGGCTCGAGTTTTCCAATAATCTCCTTGAACACCAAATTGCATGTGCTTCACCTGTCAACAATAATTTTGCAACATTTTTCTCTAAATTTGTATTTGATTCTAAAAAGACTCCTATGAAATGGCTCCCTCCTCCTTTTCCTGTTTCATCGGCACTCTTTTACACATAATAGCCTCACCATGTTCTAGTTCCTACATGTGTTCAAATGAAACAACAATTTAATCATCTGCTTGAGCAATATGATTCCTAGCCACACCTCTTCTAGTGTTGTCTTGCTACAATTGCAAACATTCAAAAAGTTTTATGATCACCCTGTCCGTATGCATAAACCAATGAATCCTTTGCCTCTTCCTCTGCCATAATATCCTCGTCCTATTGACATATGCCCCTCTTCCCTTGAGTTTCGGCTTGAATTGCTATTTTGAGGAGTGCTCGTTTTCTATGTTACTATATATCAGTGTCATCTTGTCCTCTTCCCCTAGTGAACATTCCTCTCCCTCTAGCGTTATTTTGTTGCTTTCTTGTCAACTTTTCTTCTGCCTTTAAGGCTTCTTGATAGGCCTCCTCTACCATACTCATCTCATCTTGGATTAATATTCAAAGTCAACTAATGTGCCTTGTAGCCTATTCTTCAGTTTCTTCTACATGACCAGCTCAGATGTTGAACCCAGAGAATTCCTCTATGTAATCTTTGACATTCATCTCTTTAAATCTCAATCTTTGAATTGCTTTAAGAAACTGATAGTCTGCCAGTAAGAATTTAACTTTCGATTTTGGAACCATTTGATTCAATGATTAAATCTTCTCCTTTCTTCTTCTCCATTTATCCATCTGCACGTGATCCACTACAAGAATACATGACCCTTCAACTGGGTACTAGTGAATTTAACCCTCTTCAAGTCTTCTATTGAATCAAATTCAAAATAATTTTCTATTTTTGAACTCCAATTTATGAGCTTCTTAAGATTCAAGTTCCCATTGTAGCATGAAGTATCCATTCACAGTTTGTTTCATATGTGTGACATAGCTCTCAAGAATAGTCCATTCATGTAATCTTCCATTCCTCTTTCTTGGCCTATTGCTTCTTCTTCATCATCTTCACTCACACCTTTAACAGGCACACCTCTTCTATGTTGCCCCTACTCCTTCCAATCTAATCACTGTTGCTCTTAGCATGTCTTTTATATCAACAGTTCTCTAACATCTTGATCTGCCCCTATGAGCCACATCTTCTACTTCAACTCTCTGCAGTCAAGGGATCCTCATGCCTGCAACAAGCTTTCAAATCTTTCCAAGCCTGACTCTTACTTCAGCAACCAAGTGAACTAACCAATTTGATACCACTTGATGCAGACAAGAACAAGCGCCCAATGAAGGACAGCCAGTCCTAGCAGCTCTACACACAAAAACCAAACTACAAATGCAGCAGGAAAATACAATAACTTGTAATTATGAAACAAAAATTCAAATTGCACTTGCCCATAGGCACTCAGCCAGCATATGGCACAAATGATTTGAAATTCTTCCAATCCCCCTGCCTAGACTTCATAATCCCAGGGGGGCAGCAAAAGAACAATAATTACAGCTTCTTACTTCCATGACCCCTGATACCTCTGTCCTTTTGCAATCTGCATACCTTTATTTTTATAGAGAGCGCCTGCCCAGCAAGGAAACTATCACCAGCATTGTAAGGCTTGACCCAGATCTTCCAAAATAATGCAAGAGGGGAATGCCTGAAGTTAGCCAGCTATCTGAATTTACAGCACAAAACATCCACAATCCCATTAGGAATCACCCAGAATAGATAAACCGCCAGGCAGTAAGTGACACAATCCATAACTAGGGAGTGGCAGATGAAGGAGATGCCAGTCAGTAACTACAGCAAATAGAAACCGCTGGTCAGAAATACAGCTATTGAACTTCCACAACTCCACAAGAATCGTCCAGCATGGAGGGGAGGAATGCCTGCCATGATGCAGGCCCAGCAGAAAGTCAGAAATGTTTGAAAAAAGATCATGTGGGAGGATGAGACGTAGCATTTTCTTCAACAAAAGACAGCCACTGAAAGAAATGCTAATGCCCAATCAGCATGTGGGCTCCAAAAAAGTGATTTGCAAGTTCAAATTTTTGAGGCTCACGCTAGTGCAGGCCCCAAAAAATCAATAGAGATAACAAATCGACTTCAGCTATAAAACCTTGGACAGCTAGGAAAATCTGATTTGTGTTCAGCTCCACTCCTGTGGACCCCACATGACCAGCTACAGCTAGGAAATTCTGATTTAAATATAAAATTTTGAGTAAACTTGCTGAAGTAATGTCATTGGCCCCTGAGATTCCTTTCAACACACACACACATAGAGAGAGAAAGGGAACTGTAAGAACCCTAGCAGAATTCTGATTTCTATCTTCAGTTTACAAGAATACACCTTTATAAAATTTCTCACAATCCCAAACAATGAATTCTGCGTTTAACACAGTAGGGTTTATTTTCACAAAATTATAAACTGAATAGACTTCACCAAATCAGAAATATATGTATGTATTTCAAATGTAATTCAGTCTGTGAAAGCCTAACAATAGTGATCAGTAAATATTAGACTCTTTATTAGGCTACAGGATTAAACTCAGAAATCAGAAAAATGCATTAGGGCAGGAAGAATTGACAAGATAAGGCCAAGGATTTTGTCCTGACCTTTATGTCTGCTAGGGTTTGCGTCCCAGCAGAACAAGCTTGGAAAACTTCCAGTATCTTGCGCCCAGCTCACAAAAATGACTTTATACCTGCTGAAAAATGGATGCTAGGACCCAAAATGAGGCGCCTAAATTCAAATTTTGATTTTCACTTTATTTAAATTTTATTTTATTATTTTATTTATCTTTTTCTATTTTTTATTTTTTATTTTTTTATTTAAATATGTATTATAATTAATATGGTGTTTAAAAACACCTTTTTATTACTTGCTGGCTGACCCAGCTAGGGAAGGGACATAACAGAAACACAAAATGCCAAAATTAAACTACAATTGTTTTTAAGCAACACAGGATTGTGTGTAAACCTGGATACTCTTGCATCAAAAAGTAAGGTAGTTTGTTATCTTCTTTTTTAAAGATATAAAGTTCTTATTAATAGGTGATGTATGGTAGTTTGTCCTCTTCTTTTCTAAGGATATAAAAAATTTACTAATAGGTGATGTATAGGAGTTGTGTTGAAAAGGGAGCTTTATGAAACAGTAGAGAAACAGGGTGTCCTTGCCAGTGTTAGCAGTCTTAAGTCATTAGCCGCATGCAAAGCATTGAGTCTTAGTCACAACTTAGGTACAAACAAAGTCAATAAATATTTGTTTATTGAGTTTGCCACAGAGAATAAAGAGTTTCACAAGCAAGCAAATTTTGTTAAGGCTATGTTGTGGGTATTCTTGTCTGTCATGTCTGTGCTGTAAATATGGTCAAAGGGCTGTGTTTGTTTATAAGTCACAGATCTGGTGAGCTTTCAGAATATCTTCCTGACATATTCTTATAAGAAAACCATTCAATCTGGAAGCATAAGATAGGAATAATTTTAATGAACAGGAAGTTGAGGGATTTGTGACTGCAAAACCTTAGCATGAATCCAAAAATAATAGAATTGCATTGGAAGATGCAAAGAGAAATTTGGAAGTACTGAAAATTATAAGTTTATCAATATGCAACAACTATGTTACCCACATGTTTACAATGAAATAGTGCTAGAAAGTTTTGGACAAAGATGAAGGTATTATATGACCAAAAAAATTCAGAAAGAGTTACATCATACATGCTTGAGGAATCCACTAATTAGTTTGAAGATTAAAATGGAGCCAATCTCCAATCATATAACAAAGTCTAAAGAGATACAGAATTTACAAACAGAAAATGGTGAAAAAGTTGAATATAGAGAACTATGTTGATTACACTGAAGAATACCAAATTCATCCAAAGCATTCAAGAGTAAGACATTGGTCAACATAAGAATAAAGGTACGAACAAATATGTATTTGTAATAATATGTAAATAATCCTAGAGTTATAGGCTTATTTTTCATTTGTTCTCTTGTGGAATCTGAACAGTCATCTTGAATATGAACTGAGCCAAAGGCATTATATATACTAAACCAAAAACAAAACTGTAAACATGAAGAAAAGTCCCTAGAAGAGATTAAAGTTAAGCTAGAAAAGCTTACCTTGGAAGGGCATCCAAAAAAAGAAATCAATATTGCTTTTGATTCAGAACTGACTTCCTTCAAACAAACTCTAAAGTTTAATGCATAGAGATAAGCAGTGTTACCCGGGACATGTCCCTATTCCAAAAACACCCATCCCTGTCTCGGGGACGGGGGACGGCAAGGGAATGTCCCCTAGATGTCCCCAAATTTGCAAAAAAAAAGGGAAATGTCCTAGAAACCCAGGGACGTTTGGGTCTGAGGTAAGGGACGGCCGGGGACATATGGGACATCCCCCGACCGTCCCGAGGAAGGTCGGCCGTCCCTTGCCTCAGACCCTTATTTTTAAAAAAAAAAACACTTGCAACTTTAAAAAAAATATATTTTTATTGTCTTGTGGGCCCCCACCTCCCAGCTTGCCTTTATGAGGAATAGACTCACCATTTTGAGTCATTTTAACATTTGTATAAGAAGAAAAAATAGGAGCAGCTGTAGGGTTTCAAGCTAGCCATTGCAAGAGGAGGAATAGCAGTGTATAGAAGGAAAAGAGATTGAATCTAGCACAAGTGGGGCTGCAAATCCTTCAAAGAGGTAAGTCTTTTCCTTCCTTTTTTTTCCCAATTTTTTCAAAGTTTGAAGCATGAAATGTCTGATTTTTTGCATTTTTTGCATTTTTCAATTTAAAATTGCATTCAAAGTCAAAAAAACATGAGCAGCAGTGAGAGTGAAATTGGAAGTGAGAATGAAGTGGAAATAGTTGATAGAAATACAAGAGGAAGTGGTGAAGGTGGTAGGGGACAGCAACTAAACCCATTTAAATGCCCTTAAAAAATCATGGAAACATATGCAAAGGACCCTTTGAACAAGAAAAAATCTTTTCTCCAATTCAAGGGGGAGTAGGGTGTGGAATTGTCATGTTTGCCATAATGATTTTAGAGGCAGCTACACAAGGGTACAGTCTCATTTTTTGGGTGTTGCAAGCCATGGAATTAAAATGTGTCAAGATTTAAAAGAACATGAAAAGATAGAGTGCCATAGATTGCAAATGGAGGTGGACATGGGGGCTCAAGGTATGACAATGCCGACATCTTCTTTTGCAAGTGCACAATCATCTATGCCTACGCCATCCATGGTTGGTAGTAGTGAAGTTGCCACGAGAGGAAAGAGGAAGATGAGTGGTAGTGACAAGGGAGCTTCAATTGAAGCTATGTTTAATGTGCAAACATGAGAAGCTACAAAGTCATTGCCAAATTCTTTTTGCTCATGCCATCCCATTTCATGTGGCCCATTCCTCTTAATTCAAACAAATGATTAGAGATGTAACCACTATTGGTCCCTCATTCATACCCACTGGAGATCATAAGCTACACACTACCCTCCTAGACAAAGAGTATTGCAATGTTAATGTGCTAATGGAGGATATGAGGCAAACTGGATGAGGACAGGTTGCTCTATTGTGATGGATGGGTGGACTATGTTAGACATCAGCAGTCCACTCATCAATATCATAGTCACATGCCCTATTGGTTCTTATTTTCTCAGATTTGTGGATTGTTCAAGGAAGTGTAAGGATGCAAACTTTTAGTTTACCATTTTGAGAGATGTCATAGAGGAGGTTGGGCCTGCTAATGTTGTACAAGTGATCACCGATTCAGCATGTGTGTGCAAATCAGCTGGTTTGATGGTTGAGGGTGCTTACAAGCACATCTTTTAGACCCCATGTTGTGTTCATGCATTGAACAATGCATTGAGAGGCATAGGGAAGCTAGATTGGGTGAAGCAAGTGGTGGCAAAAGCTAGAGAAATTCAAATGTTCATTTGCAACCACCACACCTCACTTGCTCTCTTCAGGACATTTTCAAAGGAGTTCCTCAAACCTGTTGAGACAAGGTATGCTACTTCATTTTGTTTCACTTTCAAATTTGAAACTTCAAACATTTGTATTTCAAATTTGAATTTCCAAGTACATTGGGCCTTATAATGCTTTTTCCTTTTAATGAATATAGGTCTGCCACATACTTTATCTTGTTGGAGAGGATGCTTGAGGTGCATGAGCCTCTACAATTGATGATGGTGAATTTAGAGTGGACTAGATGGCCTAATTCAAGTTATACTCAAGGAAAATCCATCAAACAAAAGATCCTTGATGACGATTGGTGGTCCAATGTGAGGTAAGACATTGTTGATTTTATTATTAAATTGCAGATTTTATTAAAAATTAAATATTAAATTGTTGATTTTCATATTAAATTTCTAATTTTAATATCTTAATTTTATTGTCCAATGTTCCAACTTTAAAAGTTTCTAACATGTCAATTAATTCTTTTGAACTTTTTGTTTGCATTTTGCAGATAGATTTGCTCTTTTGGCTAGGATCCTACTTTGAGTTTATATGAGCAACATATTAGGCCCATTGTGACGCGGAAGTGGAACACAATGAACACCCCGCTTCATATGGCTGCCTTTGCTATAAATCCCAAATGGTATGCACCAAGGGATGGTAGGGTGCCTCCATGTGATGACACAAAGGTTTTAGATGGATTCGCATGGGCCATTGATAAGATGTATTCAAAGGAGCAGGCCTCAATATTTCGCACACAATTCCTTGACTTTGCAAATCTTCGTGGTCCAACATTGAGTAAACCACAGGCAAAGTTGGATAGAGCCATATTAGCTCAAATTGACCCTATTGGATGGTGGACATGGCATGGTAGGGATAAACCACAATTGAAGATACTTGCCACTTGCTTCCTTGCGCAAGTTGCTAGTTTCTCTGCTGCAGAGCTGAACTGGTCCACATATAGCTTTATCCACTCCCTCAAGAGGAATAGACTTGCCTCTAGACGAGCGAAGAAGCTAGTGGTCGTGCATAGTGCTCTTCGACTTCAAAATCATTAGTCTCCAGAGTATCAACAAACTCCAACTTTATGGTTGGAGATTGATCCCAAAGACGTGGCCCAAGTTGATGAGGAGACACCAGAGGGATTGGTTGGCATTTTGTTGGCTGAGGTGGACCATCAAAGTGGCAGTGACTCAGAGGACTCTGATTTTGATGCAGTGATGGGAGATGCAGATTAGGGGCAGCAGTGCACTTTTTTTTTTGTATTTTGTGTAATGTCCCCTTCTCGAGCATGATCTCTCTCAGATGACCGTTGGCCTATTCTGGAGACCCGTAGGCTACTGGACGGTTTGATTAGGGTTTCTTGTGTGGAGGTTGCGGTTGCTCGTGAATTGGTGATTGAACTGCGGATTCCTTCTGGGTTTTCTGTGGGCTTCGCAGTGATATGTTTCTCTTGGCATTCTGAGCACTTTCTGGAATTTACTATTTTTAGTAAATTCTATTTCTGGCAGTGGTCCTATTGGTCTCGGCACAGTTGACTTTCCTCTTCAGTCGACTCAATTGGTTTATTCAATTTTGGCCTTGGGATGCAGTTTCGGAGAGATAAGTTCATTTCACTTAAATAACATTATATTTTAATGTTATATTCCCCCTTGGCCTAATCTCTTAACTTAATGTTGTTTTAAAAGGTGGTCTTTAAGGGGTGGCGCCATCATTGAGATTATTTTATAATTATTAAGGTTGAATTAAAACCTTAAGTTGGACGCCAATATTGAAGTGATGAATTTAATTAAAAAGTCAAAGTTGAAGCCTTGAAGAAAGTTCGCCCTTTCTTGGAGGGAAAAGGAATTAGGGTTTCTTGAAGCTTCTGGAAAGGTCTTCGCAAATTATAAAAAGGCATCTTGGGTCTTCACTTGGGTATCTTTTGTCTACAGGAATGTTATGCTGCCAGATTGGCTTTGGGATTGCTTCGAGGAATGAAGGCCTCCTAGCTTGGCTCTTCTTCTTGCTTGAAAGACAGCAACTAGTTGAGAGGTTTGAGTGTTATTGATTTGTCTTTTCAGTTATAGTTGGTTTCCTATCCTTCGTAGTTGAGTTTTATCATTTCCTGTCAATTCCAGAGTTGCTGGTCATGACTGCTGAATGTATATTTCTGCTCACAAGTCTCAAATCTTAAACATTCTCATTCTGGGTATTGTCTCATTGTGTTTCCCTGTTGGAGGCGCCCCTTCATGAATATTTGCAGATTTTAATACGAAGTTTATGATTTTATAATGCAAATTCGTCATTCCTTGAAGGTCGTACTTTCTGGAGTGCCTTGGGATTCGTGTCAGTAATTAATAACCACTTTTAGATGCCATTTCTTATTACTAAGTTAGGCACCATCATTTTGAAGGTCTATTGCATTAGATTTGAGATCATTTGGGTGAGAAATGAGAGAGTTATGAGCATTTTGACAAGGATCTGTGTTGCTGGTTATATATTTTAAAGTGCAGGTCTGTCATAATCAGATTTGAGAAATCTGCATTCTCCTTCTTGGATTGGTGTTAGGAAATCATTAAAGGCTTTGTAAAAGATTCCTTGTTGTTGCAGCAATTTGAAGAGTTCTAATACTTGATCTTGCAGGCATTTAAATATTCATTGTAAACTGAACAGTAGTACTGTCAGCATTTCTCTCAGTCTTACTTTACATTCTGTATACGCAATTGTATTTCTTTATATCTCCGTCATATGGTAGCTTCCATTCCGTCTCGGGTTGGAAAGCACGTTCTTGACGTCGAGTACTTCAGCATTCTTGCTTATTTCCCTTATTAGCATTGTAATTCTTAGCACTCCACCATATGGTCGCCTCCTTTCCATACTGGATTGGGTAGCACATGCTTGGTGTTGAGTTTGTTTTCAATATTTGTAGCGTAGAAGATCCTCTGACCATATGTTCGTCCTTCGCAGACACATTCTTGGTTAGAGTTACCTTCAGTTGCATTTTGTTTAAGGCACTAACGCTCCTCTTGCCATATGACAGCCTCTCTCTTATTGAGATTGAGTGCACATTCTTGGCCACGAGTTATTTGTAATATGTTGGTTTGATTTATCTAACCCTAACAGGTGCTCTCTGCATTGTTGTGTACTTGGTAAAAATTGAAAAAAATTGGCTCGGAATATTTCAGTGGTATCAGAGCCAAGATCCTGCCATCCTGTGCCCAACAAGGTTTAGTTGTCAGTTGAATGATAGAGAAATCAGTTTCTACACCAGAGGTCAGAACGAAGTTCAGCTCAGTTTAGAAGTGGCAGATAAACATGGCTAACAGAGAAGAGATAAAGCTGGAACAAACACTTTTTGAGACCGGAAACAGACTTGACAAAGAATGTAAGTCAAGGGAAGATGAAAGGAATAATCTTCAAATATTGGAACAATGTTTGAGATAGGTGAAGCAGTCACCTTCTGAATGGATGCAGTTGGCATTATCACTGGCATTGCACCTTTTAGTTCAGCCCTATTGGCTGGGACAGCCAAATGAAGAAACCAAGCTGCTGATTACTTCTTGCTTGATGGAGTTGATGAGAATTGTGATTCCCCTAATGCCTTATGATGAAACTATGAAGAAGATTCTTCATAGAATTGTTGGAAGTTTCCAAGAACTTGATGAAACTGGAAGCAGTCTACTTTCTAGAAAGGTTGCTATCTTAAAAACATTTTCAGAACTCAGGATAAGTAACTTGCTATTAGACTTGGAAATGCATGATCAGATCGATCACTTGTTCCGTTACCTCGTCAAATCCACTTGGAGCAAACAGGAAAAGGATGTTATTGCAGCTGTGAATAATATTCTTGTTCTCACTATTAATGAGGCTGATGAAATTCCACCTAGTGTCCAATCCTTCCTCTTGGACGCATACGAACATGGAGAAGAGGGTTCTCCTATTGCTGCTATACTGATTAAGGAGTTGTTTAATCAATGTGAGGAGAAATTGGAACCACTTTTAGTGAAATTAGAGCATGTTGCAAGAAAGATTAATGGTCATGAAGATGGTGATGATTCCAAAGAGTCCATACCAGATCATGTTGACGATTTGGTAAAGATGGATTCTCTTCAAGTTGCTGTCCCAACTTCTCAAGAAGTTCTACACGAAGACATCAGCATAATACTTCCTCATAAAGAAGACAATGATAGTGAAGTTTCCAAAACAGCAAGCAATGAAGATTTTTCAATTCACTATGGTGGTGACCTTGGGTTGGAGCAGCAAACTGAGCCATTGGAGAGAAATAATTTTGATGTTATCAGCTTAAGTTTTGTGGGAGTTGACTTATTTAAGGAGTCATCACTTCAGGAGGAGCATGAAAAGTTTTGTCCGGTTGATCATCCTAATCAACCCACTAGCATTTGGGATCCGGGTGTGTTGGCACCAAGGTATGAAAGAGAACCGTTGTGGGATGAATTTCCCTTTGATCCTGATGAAGAACAAAAATCAGATTGCATTGCAAACTATGTGGTAGCCTTTGGAAGGGAAGTTGTCTTTGAAGAAGAAGAGTGTTCAATGAAGCACCATAATGATCTCTTTGAAGTGGTTGCAGCCACTAAAGAAGAAAATGTTTCTACGGAAACTTTCCGAACAGCGGATGATTATGATCCATTGAGCAAGTTGGATGCTGGCATAATGTTTGATCAAGGAGACAGTGATGAAGAAGAAGAGCTAGAAGACCATATGGTTCTTGAAGATGTAGAGTTTGAAGGTGTTACTAAGCACGAATCTGATTTTTCAGTGCATGAAGTTGATTGCAAACTTAGGGTCGAAGAAATTGTGGAACGTGTTCCTCTCCATGACATTGAGCATTCTCCTCTAGTTGATGGTGAAAGACACGAAAGCTGGAACAGCTATGATGGCAGCGAAGACTCAAAACAAAGTTCTGATTTTGAAAGTCAGCCAACCAGCAATCCACCATCTTTGCATATTCTTGAGTGGGAAGAACAAGTCAAAGAGTCCTTTAAGAGGGAAGTGCGAGTTCTATCCCAATTTGATCGCACTCACAGTTTGATTGAAGATCTCTACTGGAAGGCTCAGCTTGAAGAGAGAAGAAGAAGAGTTAAGGATGAAGTTGCTCTTCTCAACTTGCAACTTGTCAGAGACTCTTTGGAAGCGTTGAAATCAGATTGTATACACTTGATGAAGGATCGGGATCATACCGTTGAATTTGCAAAGAAGACCTTCAGTGTTTTCCAAGGAAAAGAGAGAAAGGTTGATGAGCTTACTCATGAGCTTGAATCAACAAAGGCTATGTTAGAAGAGACTCAAGTAGCATTAATGGAGATAGAAGGTCAGTTTGCTGATTTCAAACTTTCCAAGGAACAAGAGAATGGACATAGAGCTGAAGAAATCGAGCAAGTGATTAAAGAGCTTGATAATCTTGAAGGAGAGTTTGATCTTGAAAGTTTCACCAGAAAATCAAAGATCACTAGTGCTGATTTGGAGCAGCAAGATGGAAGGAACGACTTCCTAGTGTTTCACAATCCTCTTTCTGAACTAGGTGAAGAGGGAGCTTATGAGAAACATTCCTTTGAGGTAGATGATGGGATTTCAAGCCTTGAGGAAATCTCTTATGACATCATTGTTGAAGAGGGAAGTTCTAGCACTTCTTCTAACAATGGAACGAGGATGCATGAGTTGCATAACGAAGAACTCACTCCTGCTCCTAGTCTCCCCATTCTTCAGGAGGTGGAAAATCAAGAAGCTTGGTGGAATGAAGTCACTAATCTTGATTGGCAACAAAGAGATGATTGGCACTCCGATGAAGA
Source organism: Sequoia sempervirens (assembly GCA_007258455.2). Classification (NCBI taxonomy): domain Eukaryota; kingdom Viridiplantae; phylum Streptophyta; class Pinopsida; order Cupressales; family Cupressaceae; genus Sequoia; species Sequoia sempervirens. The sequence continues at coordinate 232,920 of VDFB02181648.1, forward strand.
GTTCATTCATTTTCTGATGTGGATACTTGTCAGGTTCCTATCGGGCTTCATGCTTACACCATATTCTCTAAGAGTAACTAACTTCATAATGGAGTTTGATGAAGGATCCATTGAATCCTTCCAACAATTCTTCTCTCATGATTTTGAATTTGACTTTCTCAACGAATTCAGATTTGTTGAGTACTTCTTGGAGTTTCAGGGTGCGATGATTCAAATAGAACGTATTTCCCAAAGCGTTCTAGTAAAAGTAATTCTCCATTTGCGGAATGACTCTTCTTTACTTATGATGTGGGGCCCTGGTATCAGCTTGCTTTTGATATGTGTCAAGAAGGTATGTTGGAGTGATGAGCCTCAAATTCACTGTCCTTTGGATGTTGTTACCTTCTTTATCAGTCATTTGAAGTTCACTCCTAATGATCAATGGGAGTTTTGGAGAGAAAAGTTGAACAAGGATTGGTACTTGGCTGTGATGGGATCTTCAATGGGTCTATCCTCAGCGGTAGATATGAGCAGACATGATATTTTGAGTGTTGATTTTCAGTTTTGCAGCAGCTATCTATCTCCTTGGATGCTGATTTTCATAAAATCAGATTTCAAGTTGACCATTCCAGTCTGGTTGGGTTGCTGGTTCATTCAATTTCAAACCTTCCAATCTCTTTCGAGGGACAATTTATGGTTTCACATGAGAGAAATGGTGGTGTGGGCTGAGCACAATCAGCATTTGGAAAGAAACCATACTCATTCTAATGGTTTTCTTGGTACATATTCATGTACAAATAATTGGAGCAGCAGACCATCGCTCGACTTGGCTTGGCATTTCGAGACTCCTACTGCTGAGATCCTGTTCAATGCCTTGATTCTACATTCTGAGACTCTTGGGGTTGGAATTGTGAGAAACTTCTTCAGACTTCTTAGTTGTGCCATGATAAATCAGGGGAGGCATAGGGAATTCATGTGGAATCATGAGTTTGAGTTTGTTGAGTTCTTGCAAAGGAAAGCTTTCCTCTTTGCAAGAAGAGTTGAAGATGTCACTTTTGCAGTCATGGTTTCGTTTGTTACCATGTGGAGGTATGCTGAGGAGATTGATTTTGAGTTGGGTAGCCTACCTTTCTTCTTGCCTAGAATTGTGGTTGACAATGGTATGGTTGATATTGTTGACGTTGGGCATCTTGGACATGAGACGTTGCTTGATATTAATCTCAGTCCTTTAAGATCTTTAAGATCTTTCAGTTTGAGTATCATAGATGGTAACACTTTGGAGTTACAAGGGGAGTCAGTGCAGCATTGGCATGATATTTTCATTGATGTGATCAGAGTGGTGCAGCATCGGCATGGTGGGTCCTTCCTGAGACGCACTTGGGAACCTGGGATCATACTTGTTTGGGTATGGATTAGTTTTAAAATTTCTGGAGTTGTGGTGGTATTGCTTGAGGACAAGCAATTTTGGGAAGGGCGGACTGTAATGTCCCCTTCCCGAGCATGATCTTCTCAGATGACCGTTGGCCTATTCTGGAGACCCGTAGGCTACTGGGACGATTTGATTAGGGTTTCTGTGTGGAGGTTGCGGTTGCTCGTGAATTGGTGATTGAACTGCGGATTCCTTCTAGGTTTTCTATGGGCTTCGCAGTGATATGTTTCTATTGGCATTCTGAGCACTTTCTGGAATTTACTATTTTTAGTAAATTCTATTTCTGGCAGTGGTCCTATTGGTCTCGGCACATTGACTTTCCTCTTCAGTTGACTCAATTGGTTTATTCAATTTTGGCCTTGGGATGCAGTTTCGGAGAGATAAGTTCATTTCACTTAAATAACATTATATTTTAATGTTATATTTCCCCCTTGGCCTAATCTCTTAACTTAATGTTGTTTTAAAAGGTGGTCTTTAAGGGGTGGCGCCATCATTGAGATTATTTTATAATTATTAAGGTTGAATTAAAACCTTAAGTTGGACGCCAATATTGAAGTGATGAATTTAATTAAAAAGTCAAAGTTGAAGCCTTGAAGAAAGTTCGCCCTTTCTTGGAGGGAAAAGGAATTAGGGTTTCTTGAAGCTTCTGGAAAGGTCTTCGCAAATTATAAAAAGGCATCTTGGGTCTTCACTTGGGTATCTTTTGTCTACAGGAATGTTATGCTGCCAGATTGGCTTTGGGATTGCTTCGAGGAATGAAGGCCTCCTAGCTTGGCTCTTCTTCTTGCTTGAAAGACAGCAACTAGTTGAGAGGTTTGAGTGTTATTGATTTGTCTTTTCAGTTATAGTTGGTTTCCTATCCTTCGTAGTTGAGTTTTATCATTTCCTGTCAATTCCAGAGTTGCTGGTCATGACTGCTGAATGTATATTTCTGCTCACAAGTCTCAAATCTTAAACATTCTCGTTCTGGGTATTGTCTCATTGTGTTTCCCTGTTGGAGGCGCCCCTTCATGAATATTTGCAGATTTTAATACGAAGTTTATGATTTTATAATGCAAATTCGTCATTCCTTGAAGGCCATACTTTTGGAGTGCCTTGGGATTCGTGTAATTAATAACCACTTGCAGCAATTTGAAGAGTTCTAATACTTGATCTTGCAGGCATTTAAATATTCATTGTAAGCTGAACAGTAGTACTGTCAGCATTTCTCTCAGTCTTACTTTACATTCTGTATACGCAATTGTATTTCTTTATATCTCCGTCATATGGTAGCTCCCATTCCGTCTCGGGTTGGAAAGCACATTCTTGACGTCGAGTACTTCAACATTCTTGCTTATTTCCCTTATTAGCATTGTAATTCTTAGCACTCCACCATATGGTCGCCTCCTTTCCATACTGGATTGGGTAGCACATGCTTGGTGTTGAGTTTGTTTTCAGTACTTGTAGCGTAGAAGATCCTCTGACCATATGTTCGTCCTTCGCGGACACATTCTTGGTTAGAGTTACCTTCAGTTGCATTTTGTTTAAGGCACTGACGCTCTCTTGCCATATGACAGCCTCTCTCTTGTTGAGATTGAGTGCGCATTCTTGGCAACGAGTTATTTGTAATCTGCTGGTTTGATTTATCTAACCCTAACGGGTGCTCTCTGCATTGTTGTGTACTTGGTAAAAATTGAAAAAAATTGGCTCGGAATATTTCATTTTGTTTTTCATATCATAATGTAAAACTATATGGCAGCAGTGTAGCCTTTGGGCATTTTGTTATAAGTTAATAAATTATAACTTGTAAGTTGTATGTTATTTTTTAATATCACAATTCACATGCATATTGACAATGAATTCTAAATTTTGAATGCATATTGAGTATTGACAATGAATTTTGAACACAAGTTATTTGATAAGGTATTATAATGTACATTATGCATGCTTTATCCATGTTTTCATATAAATATTTAAAATTTCCATATTTTATATAGTCGTCCCCCAAATTGGCTTGAAAAATCGAGGACTTGGGGACACGTCCCACCATCCCCGTCCCAGAAACTCGAGGTAACACTAGAGATAAGCAAGGAAAGTTGAATATCATGCCTTGATCAAGAATGGCACTTGGAAGCTGGTTGATCCTCCACTCAATTCAAAACCCAGTGGTTGCAAGTGGGTCTATTGGAACAAATACAAAGCAAATGGCTCACTTGACAAATACAAAGAAAGGTTTGTCGCAAAGAGGTGTGCTCAAAAATAATGAATAGACTATGAGGAGACTTTTGCACCTACAACAAAATGGAGCACCATTTGGGTTTCATTGGCTTTAGCAGCACAAAACAGATGGAAAATTCATTTGATGGACATGAAAACTATGTTTCCCAATGGTCATCTCCAAGAAACAGTTTACATGACTCAGCCAGAAGGTTTTGCAATTGAAGGCTAAGAACACAAAGTGTGCAAGTTGGTCAAATCATTGTATGGTTTGAAACAAGCCCCACAAGATAGGTATGAGAAACTCTCCAAGCAACCTTTGAGCATGAACTTCAAGCAATTTGAGTTTGAAGATGCAACTCCTTTTGTATAGACAGTTGACAAAACAGTTGTATACCTAGTACATGTAGATGTTTTGTTCATGACAGGAAATAATGAAAAGTACATTGCAAAATTCAAAGCAAAATTGATGAAAGGTTTTGAAATGACAGATTTGGGGTATCTTCATAACTATTTAGGTATTGAAGTGATTCCAAAATCCCAGTATATTTTCATCATACAATAGAAGTATATCGGTGAAATTCTAGGAAAATTTGGAATGAAGATTGTAAACCACTAAGCACAATCATAGAACAAAATTTGAAGTTGAAATCAAATGATACTGTAGTGTCCACCCATGTGTTATTCCAAAATAGTTGAAATGACAGATTTGGGGTATCTTCATAACTATTTAGGTATTGAAGTGATTCCAAAATCCCAATATATTTTCATCATACAATAGAAGTATATTGGTGAAATTCTAGGCAAATTTGGAATGAAGATTGTAAACCACTAAGCACAATCATAGAACAAAATTTGAAGTTGAAATCAAATGATTGGATTAAAGGTCATATTGAGTTATTCGATATAGTTGAATTGCAAGATAAATATGTGCCTTCCTAGGATTACACTTCCTTACAGGTCATTATATGTTGCTTCGACTATGACCTCTGTAGTTAGATTTGATGTTTTACCTTGAGTGTGCAAGGTATATGTTTGTGGATTGGTGTATGCTTGGACTCATGTTTCGAACCCACTATTTTTATTACGATATGATTTTACCTAAGCTCATTGAGTTTAGCATTGAGATTATTTATTACACATCTATATACCTTAGTCATGCTAACTTTAGATGATTTTCAGTTAGACGTGGATTTTGACATTATCAAGTTAGTGGCTAGCCTATATGTACAATGCTTTGGTTATTCTATATTATGTAGGTATGCTTAATGTTTTCCTTGAGTGTGCACATACAAGTTTCATAATGATGATTAATTGAAGACAATCATCTTGGGTAAAAGTGTTATGTTTGATTTCTCGTATCTCTCAAGTTAAGTTACGAGATGTCTTGTGTAGCCTTGTAGGCCTAAATCCAAGTCAGTTGATTCTGAATTCTCAAGTCACGTAGAAACCTATAAAATGTGTTTGAATATTTGTCATAATTATCTAACTCTTGTGATTAATTTTATTTGATTAATTTTTGTAAATTGTGTTGTGCTGGAAAAATGTAATATCCCCAAATAGGGATAACAGAAAGACAATGATATCTCTAAAAATATGCAATAAAAAATTCTGAAATTTTATTTGCAAGTAGAAAACCCTTCAACAAACTCATATCTGAGCTCAAAATATATTTTTTATTTTTTTATGATTTTTAAGGAATTTCTGAAAATTTCTAAACATGAAAAAGTTAAAGAAAATCCACTAAACAACCCAGAAATTTCAAAAAAGCATTACAATGATCTCTCTTAAAATTTTAGAGTTTAACAGAGATAAATATGCAGATTTTTAATACCTCAAAATGGCTCAGGATTATTTCCAAACCCTAGCTGACCCTCAAAATGGCACTTAGGCTCCCAAAATTGTCAACGCTAGGTATATTTTATGTGCTTCTCAATAGCCGTTCACTAAAAACTCAAAAATTGACAATTTGCAGTTGTAGAAGTTTCCAGATCTGAGTCTTCAACACTGAAATCCTCCTCAAATTTGGCCTCCAAACCTGATGAATACTTGCAGCCCAAAAATAATAATGTGCTAGGATTTCACAAATTGGAGTTCTTCCACCAAAACACACTCTTCCAATTAGGGAGAGCCCGTATGTCTCACTGAAATCAGGAATACTTAGGGGTTTCAATCCTCAAGCCAAGTTGCAGCAGCAATAAACAAAAAACTTCATCACATAATGAGCTCTAAAAGACCCCTAGAGAGTTATATAATAACTCCCAAAGAGATGAATTTATCTCAGCCCTCGATTCACAACCTGTTAATCCAATGCTCCACATTGAAACCCTAAAAAGTAAAAATCAATGATGCTTTGCGTCCTCTTCCTCTTGGGTAATCCAAGGAAAGGACAACCAATTTGCTAGTAATCATCTTGATTTGAATTGGGGACATTACAGTCCTTCCCACCCAAAGAATGCTTGTCCTCAAGCATTTGAAGACTACGATGCTTAAGAATCTCCTCTCCTTCCCATGTTGCATCCTCCAAAGGCAAGTTTTGCCACTTGATAAGACATTCAGAATTTACCTTCTTCATCCATACGAGCCAATTCCATTGAAGGGATCACATGCTGTCCAAGTGCCTTTTTGAGGCATGAGACATGGAATACATTGTGAATCTTGCTTGTAAACGGAAGCTCCAATTCATATGCTACTTCACCAATTCTCTTAGTCACCTTGAAAGGCCCATAAAACCTTGGTTTAAGTTTTTTTTCTCCACTTATCTTCAATGAAGATTGTCTATAAGGTTAAAGACGCACAAATTCCATGTCTCCCACCTCAAAAGACCTCTCAACTCGATGATGATCAGCATATTTCTTCTAATGTTCCTATGCAATCTGAATATTCTCTTTGAGTGCTTTGAGGATATCTTGATTCTCTTTAGCCCACTCAAGAGCTTTTAGAGCTCAACAATCAGAAAAAACCAAATCCACAAATGTAGAAGCTTCATAACCATACAAAGCTTTGAAAGGAGTCATGCATATGCTCATGTGATATGTAGTGTTGTAACAAAATTCTTCCAAATGTAACCATTTTGCCCATGATTTTTGTTGTCCCAAAACATAGTTCCTCAAGTAGCCTTCAAACCATTAATTAACAATTTCAATTTGACCATCCATTTGAGGATGATAACTAGTGGTATGATCAAGTTCCGTTCTAGCCAACTTCATCAACTCTTGCCAAAAAGTGTTGATGAATATGTGATCTCTATCACTTTACAATCCTCTTTGGCACTCCATAAAGTCTGAAAACTTGTTCAAAAAATAGACCAGCAACTTTTGGTGCTTTAAATTCGAAAGGCATTGGCATAAAATGAGCATATTTTGTAAGTATATCCACCATGACAAAAATATAGTCCTTATCATTCACCTTGGGCAACCTCGTAATGAAATCCATCGATATTTGTTCCCACTTTTGATTAAGAATAGGAAGTGGTTGTAGCAGTCCTGCTGGAAAAGAAACTTCAGCCTTGTTCCTTTGACATTCTATGCACTCCCTCACATGCTTAAGAACATCATCCTTCATACCCTTCCATGAAAATCTTTCACGAATGTACCTATATGTCTTCAAATAACCAGGCTGACTAGCAAGCTGACTATTATGAATAGCAATAAGAATCTTATGCTTTAGCTTACTTTCGGCACTAAGTAAATTCTATCTTTGTAATAGATGATGTCATTCGGCACTTTATATCTTTCATCATCAATTTTACCATCTAAAATATCACAAGCATATTCTTTGAATATTCAATTAGTATGTGATCCTTCCAAGTGGCTAAAATTTCTTAAAGTGGGAAAAATGTAGGATTTCTAGACAACGCATCAACAACGAAATTATTTTTCCCTTTGACAAATTCAATGTCAAAATCATACCCTTGTAGCTTACTTACCCAACATTGTTGTCTCTCATTTAATCATTTTGCTCCATGAAATACTTGAGGCTATTATGATCAGTCCTCACTATAAACTTGCTACCCACAAGATATTGATGAAACTTTTCAAGTGCATGCATGATTGCCAACATCTCCTTATCATATGTAGAGAACCTCCTTTCAACTTCATTTAATTTTCGGTTCTCATAAGCAATGGGATGCTTTTCTTGAATCAAAACAGCCCCAATACCAATCGGATGCATCACACTCAAGCACAAAAGGTTTAGAGAAACTGAAAAGCCAAAACAAGACAAGTACTCATTACCTTCTTAAGATGATCCATGATTCTTTGAGTTTCATCCCCACATGAGAGCATCCTTCTTGGTCAAATCTATCAAAGGAGCAGTTAATGAAAACCCCTTCACCCCTCAATTGTGACACATTCTTGGGTGGTGGCCACAAAGTATAGCTTCACACTGAAACCATCATGCTCTTCAACTTTCAAACCCTGCTGCTTCACATAGGACGCATCAATGAAGATGTGGGTAGCCCCACTATCAATCAATACAACTCATTGTCCATGCATAACGCCCTTCACTCTAAAGGCATTATAATGAGGAGTGGTAAAGAGAGTTGCAATGGCACGCTCCATCTATGCCGAATCATCATGATGCTCATCTGCACCAAACTCCCCATCCATCTGCTTCTACTACTCATCATGAACCTAGGTCTCCTCCAACTCATCATTGTTAGATTATATGATCAGACTTAAATGCACAAAAATTAATTCAAAATCAAACACAAGACACAGCAGATACCCTGGGAAAACCCTCCTCTTGAGGGAGAAAAACCCAACAACAATATATCACGTATATATTGAATATCAACACAATGTATCCTTTACAAGAAGGCCAATATGAAGGCCAAGAATGGAGCACAATCATCATATGCTAAACACAGCAATAATGTGATCCACCTAGATGATATATAAACAGCCTTCAATCAATATCGATCTGCACTTCTTCTATTCGCACTTGAATATATTGGACTTATGTGAAAATCCGAACTGAGAATGGATATAGAGTCTTAATGCAATTACAGTAGCAAACTGCAAATGATAACTTCAGCCTCTAACAAAGTCAATCTGCCATGATGAAGAACTCGCACTTGCAAGGAACTCGAACTTTAGAAAGATGAATGTGTATCGAATGAATACTCCACAATGAAATGCCATCAATTGTATATGAAGTGATATGTGCCTTTTCATAACAAGTCGGCCTCATCCAAGAGGAATTACTCAAACAAGAAGGAAGTCGGCCACATAGACGATCGCACCTCTCAATAAATATAATAAACAAATATTAAATGACTTCAAAGGATGTGACTCTCCAAGACATCTCAAGTTGGCCAAGAGCAAGATATAAAATGAATTGTTCCTTCATCGAATCTAATAAACTCAATTCAAATAGCCATTAGGCTAGCATTTGAATTGTCTCCAATTCGAAATCGTGCGGACTTGGAAGAAGCAGCCCGATGCTGCTAATAACATCAACACTCCCTCTCAGCTAGGGATGATACTTCCAGCTACATAAGACATATCACCTCATCGTGATATTAGATATCACCTCAACATGATATCAACCATAATGGCTACAACCATACTATGGTGTGTACAAGTGTTCATCACTTGCGTGATGTTGTCACCTCAACATGACTTTCACAAGTACAAGATGTGTCATGGAGCCACACACATGACATCCACCATGACTCTCTCAGAGGGTGGAAACAAGGGCTTTCACCTCAAATCTCAAAGAGAAATGCATTAACCAGGGATTTCACCTCGAACTTCTCTCACGGAGAACTCATTAAACAAGGGATTTCACCTCGAACTTCTCTCCACGGAGAAGAACTCATTATAGGCTATCACTGATACTGAGTCTCTTTCTTAGTTAAGATTGGATTCTCCACCATACCAAGCTTATCTCAAAAGTACACAAACTTTATTCTGGAGAGAGGCTTGGTGAGAATATTTGCCATCTGCTCATCAGTGTTGATATACTTCAACTATATAGCCTTCCTCAATACCATATCTCTGATATAGTGGTATTTGATCTCAACATGCTTGGTTCTGTCATGAAACACAAGATTGACAGAAAGCTTCACGCAACTATGATTATCACAATGAATGATAGTAGGCTCCATTGATTGTCCAAACAATCCAGCAAGGAGCTTACGAAGCCATACTGCTTCCTGAGCTGCCATATAAGCTGCAATATACTCTACCTCTGTTGTACTCAATGCCACGGAAGACTGCTTCCTGTTGCACCAGGATATCATAGCAGAACCCAAACTGAAGCAACAACCAGAGGTACTCTTCCGATCTGTAACACATCCTGCCCAATCAGAATTAGTATAACCATGCAGCTCCAAGTCAGCATCTGAAGAATATCTCAACCCATATCCAACTGTGCCATGCAAGTATCTCAGGATATGTTTAGCTACAACAAGATGTATCTGTCTCAGTTCACACATGAACTGACTAAGTGCACTCACAGCATAACAGATATCTGGTCTAGTGTTAACTAGATACATCAAGGACCCAATCAGCTATCTGTACAATGTAGAATCCACCAAGTCTGAACTGGCTGCAGCCTCCTTCAATTTAAGTAGGTTGGTCTCCATAGGTGTAGACATGGATTTGCAATCCATCATACCAAACCTCTTGAGTACATCGATGGTGTACTTCCCTTGACTTAGAATCATCTCATCTGGTTTCTGCCAAACTTCTAAGCCAAGGAAGTAGTGCATAAGTCCAAGATCTTTCATCTCAAACTCAGAGGCCAACTCTTTCTTACATTTGATGATCAAGTGCTCTTCTCTAGTAAGTATCAAATCATCAACATATAAGACAAAAATCAATGCTTCACCATCAATTACCTTAAAGTAGAGATTAGAGTTAGCATCATTCTTCAGGTTCAGTAGGCTCCCTCTGAATCTTTAAGTACTTGCATCAACCTTCTGACCGCATCGACCAAGATTGCCTGCGATGCTTGCCTTAGATCCAGTGCACACCTCTGGTACTGTAGAGAGTTTAGGATTGTCCTCCTCGATCTCATCCCCGATCGCTCGATTCTGAATAGGTTAGCAGAGTTACCAATGACAAATCTAGATAACAATCTTGAGCAACTCTGATCTCAGCAACTGAAGGGATCCTCTAAGGGTTTAGCACCTAGCCTTGCAATACAGTAATCTTCACTTCTTCTCAGTGAGTTACAAAACTCCCTCTTGATCCCTGCTTCAGAGATTGCAAAGAAGACTTCTGGAAGTGGACTCCCTCTAGACACCAACTCAGTCCCATGGCTGCGAGTTGTGACTTCACGCTAGATCATTTCTTTGGTCGGCATGACTTCCTCACAAGATGCCTCAAGCATTTCATCACTAAGCAATCTCTTACACTTCTTGATCCATCCTGAAAGCAATGAGAAGAGATTAGTAATAGTTCATGGAACTCAACTATCTCGAACAAATGTACCATTGCTAGAAGCATATATGATTGACTATCGCAATGTTATAGCATGAATTAATAACTATATAACAATTTATGAACATTATTTAACCATGCAATACTTATCTCATTGAGATTAGGATCTCCTAAGTAATTCCAGATAATCAATTCATTATTCATCTTCGTTGATGTCTTTCTTCCATTTTCTCGGAAGAGCTAATCTCAGCATGACAAAAGACAATCTACACAAAATCATAGATCATGCGTATAGAAAAAACAAACATAATCATAATTTTAGTTCTTTTATTTCAAAGTCACACTCAAAAATTAGTATGAAACAACTTGCAAAGAATAATTCTTAATTCTAAGGAATCTTATCCCAATGATCACTATTTATTGGTCACATGTAATCCAAGCAAAATAATGTCAGAATTGCACAACTCAGCAAACTAAATTTTACCCTAGAAGGGTGATTACAAACAAAACAAAGAATACTTATCTCTTTAAATATTCTGATGGGTGGTCATAGTACGATACGCTGCTCTTGCGCTCAGATCAGTAAACAACCTTCACGGCTTGAATGTAGGCCCCTAGCAAGGTTAAATTTGAACATGGTCTTTGACTGTTCAAATTTACGATGCACTCTGTTTTCTATGAATGAAGCTCATCCAACTTGACCTCCTCAGGCACTGCCTCCATCTCCAACTCGAACTCTTTCAAAAGTTCAATGGGTTACAGGTTAGCAAGGTTGCAGTCCTTCTCTTCATCAGTGTACCTGATGACAACGACAGGGCAGTCGTAGTGGTGAATGCAATAGTTGCTGACGCTACCAAGCCTTCCCTTAGAGATCCTCTAGGAGGCTCCAAAAACCCTCGACTCCTCATAATGACAACGTTGAGGCCGAGGCGCTTGACCTCCAAGCAAAGGTGCTCCTTCAAGTCGTTGTCCTTAACGATATGGAACTTAAATAGAATATGCGTGTCAACCAATGGCTGCGTCAGATCAACGGCCTTCGTGGAGGTGACATTGTCGAAGTCATCTTCAAGCGTCTACTGTGACTCCTCGTTTGTATTGTTGTCCTCCACAAAGAGGTCGATGGAACTCCAATCGGCCACATACAGGACACTCGAGAGGCGTACGTGAACCAGAATCACGTTGTCCCCGGGCCACAAGTAATTCGCCACTGCCCATTTCATTGCGAACACCAACTTGTCACTCAGATCCACCGCTATGCCAATCTTCCTATGCCGCTACTACTAACGTCGATGACAAAGGCGTTTTTCTTACCGACAAGACAAAATTACAGAGACAAAAATGTGAATCAAGGTTTCCATCGGGATGGGCTTGCGCCTAAATTAATCCACTGACTCCTTCCTTGAGACTGCTCCATCATGCAATCCAAGATGACGCATATTCTTTATACCAAAGTCGTTGGTGATGTGGACTCTCCATCAAGGTGCACAAGTTAATTCTCCAAACCAAATTGTCACGAATGCTTCTTCGCCGTCACTCTGTATGTATAGCAATCCCTGAGATTAGAACCTACGCAATTTGTAACACATCGTCCCCTGTTGGATGCCGTCTGAGGATGACACAAAATTGCCCGACCACAGGCTAGGTGATTCAGCTCCTACGATTCTCAATGGTGAATTGACTGCCAAGGATGAAGTTCAGGGGTGCTCATCAATTCCTTTTAATCAACTGTGATTTCCTTCAATACTATTTGAATTTTCATCTGATCAGATCTTGCATCAACCCGCTCTGATACCATGTTAGATTATATGATCAGACTTAAATGCACAAAAATTAAAACCCAGCAACAATATATCACGTATATATTGAATACCAACACAATGTATCCTTTACAAGAAGGCCGATATGAAGGCCAAGAATGGAGCACAATCATCAAATGCTAAACACAGCAATAATGTGATCCACCTAGATGATATATAAACAGCCTTCAATCAATATCGATCTGCACTTCTTCTATTTGCACTTGAATATATTGGACTTATGTGAAAATCCGAACTAAGAATGGATATAGAGTCTTAATGCAATCACAGTAGCAAACTGCAGATGATAACTTCAACCTCTAACAAAGTCAATCTGCCATGATGAAGAACTCGCACTTGCAAGGAACTCGAACTTTAGAAAGATGAATGTGTATCAAATGAATACTCCACAATGAAATTCCATCAATTATATATGAAGTGATATGTGCCTTTTCATAACAAGTCGGCCTCATCCAAGAGGCATCACTCAAACAAGAAGGAAGTTGGCCACATAGAGTATCACACCTCTCAATAAATATAATAAACAAATATTAAATGACTTCAAAGGACGTGACTCTCCAAGACATCTCAAGTAGGCCAAGAGCAAGATATAAAATGAATTGTTCCTTCATCGAATCTAATAAACTCAATTCAAATAGCCATTAGGCTAGCATTTGAATTGTCTCCAATTAGAAATCGTGCGGACCTGGAAGAAGCAGCCCGACGCTGCTAATAACATCAACAACCATCACTAGGCTCGTCAAAGACCTCAATCCAGTGGGCTTTTCCCCACTCTTACACTTATGTCAAGGTGTCCAAGGCTCACGACAATCAAAACAAAGTCTCTTTTGTCTCAACTCATCCCTCAAATCACGAGATGTCCCACCAACTGGCTTAGATATCTCTCCCATTGGTCTAGTATACTCTGGTTTCTTGTCCTTCCTCTGTGGCCAATTTTGTGGTGAGGATCTCTACGAAAGCTTGCTAGGAAACCTAGCCCGTGGTGTAGATAACTCTATATTCCTTGCGCGCTTAATAGCATCCTACAAGGAGGGTGGATCAAAAGCTTTGACCCAACCTCTGAGAGGTTCTAACAAACCCTCTATGAACCAAGAAATCAACCTCTTCTAGGTCACATCAAAAACCATAACTGATATTCGTTGAAACCTTGAAATATATGCATCAAGTGTTCCAACCTGTCTCAACTGAACCAACTCCTTGGAGTGTGCCTCTAAATCCTTACGGTCAAACCGTTCTATCAATGTAGTGCAAAATTGGTCATAAGAGACTATTGCTCCATGTCCTTGTGTCATTAACCCATGATTCCATCACTCATGTGCAGCTCCTTCAAGATGAAGGGTAGCAAACTTGATGGTCTCAATCTCCTTCATATGATTCAAAGCAAGATAAGTGTCCAATTTTTGAATCCAAGCTCTAGCCATACACTTGGATGATCCATCAAAACTAGGTAGGGATAGCTGTCCCAACCTCTTTTGCAACCCATTATTCTGCTTCCCTTGATTTTGTTTTTGCTTGGGCTTTATGCGCTTGGTGACCTCCAAGTAGTCCCTGAAAGAGATGGCTGATTGAAAATCCGGTCCCAAAGCTTGATACTTAACTAATATTTCAGCATCCTCATTATCTTCTATAGGTTCCTCTTGTGTGTGCTCATCCTCTTGTATGAAAGTGGGCATGAACGGTGTGGATTGTGACAAACCCGTGGATTTGCTAGTAAAATGTTCCTTATTTTCTACAACTTTGCTACTTCTCTCTCTGTATGCACCTAAAGTCCTTCCATATGTTGTTTTATGAAGTTTGAACCATCTGACTCAAATAAAGATTATTATCATGCAACAGTCTTAGCATTTCTGAAAACATTTGTTTTGCTGCTTCTTCATTTGATGAAGGTGGCTGATTGGTATCTGCCATTAATTCCTTCTACTTTTCCAAGCTATGACCAACCTTTCCACGCATGCAGTCAACCCAAGCAGGCTGCCAAGTTCTTGTAGCTCTAATACCACTATAATATCCCCAAATAGGGATAATAGAAAAACAATGATATCTCCAAAAATATGCAATAAAAAGTTCTGAAATTTTATTTGCAAGTAGAAAACCCTTCAACAAACTCATATCTGAGCTCAAAATATTTTTCTAGTTTTTTTATGATTTTTAAGGAATTTCTGAAAAAATTTGAACATGAAAAAATTGCAGAAAATCCACTAAACAACCCAGAAATTTCAGAAAAGCATTACAATGATTCCCCTTAAAATTTTAGAGTTTAACAAAGATAAATATGCAGATTTTTAATACCAAAAATACCTCAAAATGGCTCAGGATAATTTCCAAACCCTAGCTGACCCTCAAAATGGCACTAGGCTCCCGAAATGGTCAACGCTAGGTATATTTTATGCGCTCCTCAATAGCCGTCCACTAAAAACTCAGAAATTGACAATTTGCACTTGTAGAAGTTTCTAGATCTGAGTCTTCGACACTGAAATTCTCCTCAAATTTGGCCTCCAAACCTGATGAATACTTGCAGCCCAAAAATAATAATGTGCTAGGGTTTCACAAACTGGAGTTTTTCCACTGAAATACACTCTTCCAATTAGGGAGAGCCCATATGTCTCACCAAAATCAGGAATACTTAAGGGTTTCAATCCTCAAGCCAAGTTGTAGCAACAATAAAATAGAAAACTTCATCACATAATGAGCTCTAAAAGACCCCTAGAAAGTTATATAATAACTCCCAAATAGATGAATTAATCTCAACCCTTGATTCACCACCTCTTAATCCAATGCTCCACATTGAAACCCTAAAAACCAATGATGCTCTACGTCCTCTTCCTCTTGGGTAATCCAAGGAAAGGACAGCCAATATGTTGCTAATCATCTTGATTTCAGTTGGGGACATTGCAAAAAATGTTTTTTTCTTGATGATTGATTAATTTATATTCTATTGTGCCTTGTAGTGTGATTAATGCCATCATGTAAAAACTCAAAATGTTTTTTTAATTGAAAATTCATATCATTATTTTGCAAAAATCATGAATGCTTGCCTATGTTGGCTTTGTCAAAATAATTAAATAAAATAGGCTTGTACAATCAAAGAAATCAAGAGTTTTATTTTTAATAAAATACCTTGATTTATTGAGTTTAATGAGAAAAAAATACTTTTGGGGGAAAAATGCTAGGAAGTGAATTTTGAATAAAACAAAACAAAACAAAAGGGTGGGAGAGTTTGGGGGGAAAGGAGGCACAACACATTTTCTTGTTTTCTTTGATTTTTTGCTATGTTACTGGGTTCGCCCCTGGGAAGCCCGAGTACGATTCGGATTTGGTCTAGGTTCGAAATTCGAGTCCGGTTCGGGACAAATACGCCCTGGGTTCGGTTTTTTACTGTGGGTTCGGCAAGGTTCGAAACCCTGACTATGGATTCAATCAGGGTTTGAAACCCTGACTGTGGGTTTGAAAAGTGTGAAAATTTCTCTGTGTGGAAGTCAAACATAAGCCAATTTTGCAATTCTCAGTTCTTGCATACTCGATCTTATGGACTTATTCCTTCCTAGCACATATTGTGAATATTTCTCATTTGGTGCAGAAGACAGATTCCTCATTTTTGAACCACTGATAGCAAAGAGATTCACAATAAGACTTTAGCATTGGAACACTACTCCATACTTCTCTTGTCTAGACTATAAAGGATTGAAAATTCTTAATTTGATGCAATGATAGTCCTGAGATGAGAATTTATATAACCATGCCTATTTTGAAACTTCGCATCTAATATTGCATCAACAAGAACTTAAGAAGTGTTGCAAAAGAGTGTTAGGTTTGATAGGCCTTCTCTTCCCTAAGGGAGGAGAGTCTGCATCTTGAATTTTGAACAAAATTTTAAGAAGCAAACAGTTTACCTAAAAGCTTCAAACCTGGATGACATATTCGGCTAAGTCTACCTTGAAAATTATCAATGCATTCAAACTCTAAAGGAGATTCTCCCTGAAAAGCAAACTTCCAAGGCAAGGACACCCAAAAAATCTCTCAGATTCTTCTACGATCTGCAAGAAAAAGGTTCTAGCTCTTTCACAATGTAAATAATTATTTAACACTGTTTTCTTGTTTGCCTTCCACACAGAAAAATGTTCACACTTTTCAAATTGATCAATGATCAATAATGGCTGATTGTAAACACTTGACATTTTTATGTTTGAACTTTAATTTATAATTTTATATCATGACATTCGAGTATCACTAATATTTTAATATTTGACTATGAAAGTGGTGGTGTATTTTTGCTATGTTATTTGACTATTACTATGGTGGTGTATTCTGAACTTAATTACTGCAGCAAATATGTATATACTTCTTATTTTTATATGTTTTTGTATTACCGAACCCAAAACAAACCCAACACCAAAAAAAAAAATTCTCGAATTGGCGAACCGGGTTCTTGAACCCGAACCCAAACCCAAAACCGAACCAGTAACTTAGATTTTTTGTGTTGGGGGCAAAGGGGTGTTCCCCTCTTTCCTCATTTTTGTTGGGAAAATGGGTTCTGGGGGAGGCATTGGATCTTGTGGGAGGCTTCATACTCTCCATTCCTTGCCTCTCTTCTTCAGAATTCCAAGGCATGTGAAAATTTTCTTTAGGGTCTCCCTTCTTCCTTGGATGTGTGTGGACTTTTTGTGGCAATTGGCATTGGAGATTTGGAGGACTGCATTTTCCTCTTGGTTGGTTGTCGGGTTAGAGGAAACTACTTTTGGTAGCTACATAGTCCCGTTATTCTCCCCTTCTCCATCTCACTTCTTGTTTGCATTAGAGTGAAGATAAGGATTATCTTCACTTTGTATAGGAAACTTTATGTGCTTTTTCCATGCAGCCACATTATTCATTCTGATTTATGTGGTCCTATGTCTGTTCCGCCTTCGAATGGATTCTTGTATTATGTTCTTTTTATTGATGATCACTCTAGGAAGACTTGGATTTATTTTTTGAAATCTAAAGAGTCTGAGGAAGTGTTGGATAGGTTTAAAGAGTTTAAAGCCTTAGTAGAAAATCATTCTAGTAAAAGAATTAAAGTCCTCAGATCTGACAATGGTGGAGAATACACCTCTGGCAGTTTTCGGAATTTTTGTATTGATGCAGAGATTAAGAGGGAGTTTTGTGTTCCCTATAATCCTCAACAAAATGGTGTTGCAGAAAGAAAGAACAGGACAATCGTGGAAGCAGCAAAAGCCATGATTCATGATCAAGATTTACAAACCTTCTTATGGGCAGAAGCTTCAGGACAGCTGTATATGTTCAGAATAGAAGTCCTCATAAGGTCCTGGAAAACATGACTCTGGAAGAAGCTTTTACAGGGAAGAAGCCTAAAGTCAGTCATTTGAGGATCTTTGGATGTCCTGTCTATATTCATGTTCCCAAGGAAAAGAGAACCAAGTTGGAGCCTTCTGGCAAGAAGGGAATATTTGTAGGTTACAGTGAGACATCAAAAGCCTACAGAATATACATTCCAAGTCAGAAGTTGATCGAGATCAATAGGGATGTCACATTCGAGGAAGATGTTGCATTCAGAAGATCCAAGGGGATTCATATGGAGATTGATAATGAAGAGTCTCCTTAGGATATGGAAGTTGACCATACTCCTGAGATTCAAAGGGAGACTTCATAACCAAAAGAAGATATTGATCCTGTTGAACCCTTGGAACCTACTGATGGGCCTACTGACATTGTTGTTGGGAGAAAGAGACCTCTATGGGCCAGTCGTACTATGCAAGAGGCTGAAAGCTTTGCAGCTCCTAGAGGCACATTCAGAGAAAGCAAAAGGCCACATAAGTTCTCCAGTTATGTTGCCTTGATGAGTCAGATTATAGAATCCGAGCCTACCTGTGTTGAGGAAGCATCTTGTCATCAAGTTTGGAAAGATGCTATGACAGAGGAGTATCAGTCAATTCTTAAGAATGATGTTTGGGATATTGTTCCTAGACCCGAAGGCAAGTCTGTGGTATCTTCTAAATGGCTATTCAAGATTAAGCATGCTGCAGATGGAAGCATTGAGAAGTACAAAGCAAGATTTGTGGCTCGTGGGTTCTCTCAGAAAGAGGGAGTTGATTATGAAGAAACA
Organism: Sequoia sempervirens; assembly: GCA_007258455.2. Taxonomy (NCBI): domain Eukaryota; kingdom Viridiplantae; phylum Streptophyta; class Pinopsida; order Cupressales; family Cupressaceae; genus Sequoia; species Sequoia sempervirens. The sequence goes on from VDFB02181648.1 coordinate 251,832, forward strand.
TTTGCTTCTATTGCTCGCTATACTTCTGTCAGAACCATCATTGCTATTGCCACATCTAGAGGATGGACGATTCACCAGATGGACGTGAAGACAGCCTTTCTCAATGGAGTGATTGAGGAAGAGGTTTATATAGAGCAACCTGATGGATTTGAGGTTCATGGGAAGGAGTCACATGTTTGCAAATTGAAGAAGGCCTTGTATGCTCTTAAGCAGGCTCCTCGTGCATGGTACGAAAGGATTGATTAGTACCTGTCAAGTTTGGGCTTCTTGAAGAATGATGCTGATTCAAATCTCTACTTCAAGGTAATCAATGGTGATGCATTAATTTTGGTTTTATATGTTGACGATCTGATCCTTACTGGAGAAGATCACCTGATTCTTGAGTGTAAGGAGTTGACTTTGGAATTTGAGATGAAGGACCTTGGGCTCATGCATTACTTCCTTGGATTAGAAGTCTGGCAGAAACCAAATGAGATGATTCTAAGTCAAGGAAAGTACACCATTGATATACTTAAGAGATTTGGTATGATGGATTGCAAATCCATGTCCACACCTATGGAGACCAACTTACACAAGTTGAAGGAGGCTGCAGCTAATTCAGACTTGGTGGATCCTACCTTGTACAGACAGCTAATTGGATCTTTGATGTATCTAGTTAACACTAGACCTGACATTTGTTATGCAGTAAGTGCACTTAGCCAGTTTATGTGTGATCCAACATATACATCTTGTTGCAGCTAAACATATCCTGAGATACTTGCGTGGCATAGTTGGATATGGGTTGAGGTATACTTCAGATGCAAACTTGGAGTTACATGGTTTCACTAATTCGATTGGGGGTTGTGTCACAGATCGGAAGAGCACCTCGGTTGTTGCTTCAGGTTTGGGTTCAGCTATGATTTCTAGTGTAGCAGGAAGCATCATCTGTAGCATTGGCTAGAGGCAGAGTATATTGCAGCTTGTATGGCAACTTCGAAGTAGTGTGGCTTCGAAGCTCCTTGCAAGATTGTTTGGACAATCAATGGAGCCTACTATTATTTATTGTGATAATCAGAGTTGTGTGAAGCTTTCTGTCAATCCTATGTTCCATGACACAACCAAGCACGTTGAGATCAAGTACCACTACATGAGAGATATGGTACTGCGGAAGGCTGTACAGTTGAGGTACATCAGCACTGATGAGCAGATGAAGATTCTCACCAAGCCTCTCGCCAGGATAAAGTTTGTGTACTTCCGAGATAAGCTTGGTATGGTGGAGAATCCAGCCTTGATCGAAAGAGTCTCAACATCGGTGAGCCTTGTTTAATGAGTTCTTCTCTGTGAGAGAAGTTAGGTGAAATCCCTTGTTAATGCATTTTCCTCTGAGACGAGGAATTTGAGGTGCAAGCCCTTGTTAATGCATTTTCCTCGAGATGGAGGAATTTGAGGTGAAAGCCCTTGTTTCCACCCTCGAGTTGAGTCATGGTGGATGTCATGTGTGTGACTCCATGACATATGTTGTACTTGTGTTTCACCCTCTGAGAGAGTCATGGTAAAAGTCACGTTGAGGTGACAACATCACGCAAGTGATGAACACTTGTACTTACCATAGTATGGTTGTAGCCATTATGGTTGATATCGTGTTGAGGCGATATCTAATATCACGATGAGGTAATATTTTTTTCACATTCGGTTGTAGCCAATGTGGTAGACATCACGTTGAGGTGTTATGTCTTGTGTAGCTAGAAGTTCTTTCCCTAGCTGAGAGGGAGTGTTAATGTTATGGCAGCTTCAGGTTCATCCTTCTAGCCACGAGTGAAGACATAAATTAATATAGCCTATCGGCTATTTATTTATATGTGATATTTAATGTGAAGGGGCGCTTCACTTGGCAACAATGTAATTTCTAAAAGGGCCGACCTTCCTTGTAATTCGCATATTTTAATTGTAATTATATTTCTCTATTTTTGGCCGACCTTGTACATGAAGAGGTGCGACCTCTCTCTCATTGTGTATTTATACAAGGTCATTTCCATCCTTTCTATTATCAAGCAAGTTCGTTTCTCTCCTTCATTCAAGTGCGAATTTTCTCCAAGAGCAGATTGCGAATTTCTCTAAGTGCAGATTTAGGTTTCAAGGAAGGGCAGATTATTATCTGTTTTACATCTAAAGTTGGTGCTGAATACTGGCCTTGTGATTGGCCTCATTGTAAAGAGAATTGTTGCCACTATTTATATATATAAGAGAGACATTGTTGCTGGGTTTTTCTCCCTCAAGAGGAGGGTTTTCCCAGGGTATCTGCTGTGTTATTGTGTCTGATTTGAATTAATTTTCTGTGCATTAAATCTGATAATTAAAAATTTACACTTATGTGTACTTGTTTGGTATTACGTGTAATAATGTCATTGCATGTGTATGCATTGTTCAGTTATCATGTACCACCCATGTATACCTTGCTTGGAAAAGACTATGCTGATGTGTTTAGCACATGTATGCATGAATCAATCATCATGGATCAACCATTATGCCTTGCATGGAAAACTCTTTGTATTACTATGATTGTTAGGAGTGTGCTAAATGGGTGTTTGTGTGTCCCTTGAGTATGCACACTTGGGAATTTGTGATGATATGTGGAGAGTGTGTATTTGTCCAACCCCCATGGTTTGGCGTGTGAGTTTTGGACTACCCAATTAGTTTCCTTCTAGTTCAGTGGAGTGGGCCTGCAGGTTCCACATGGTTGGGAGGCAATGAAACACCATTGGAGATCATGGATTCCTTGAAGCAATTTGGAGAGCATGCAAGAACTTCACTACCTTGCAATATGGTAAACAGTTGATGCTTTTGTAAAAAGTTGTTTAATTCTGGACCTTTTATGTCCTTGTATGTATTTTTTTAAAATTATGGACAACAGAATAATTCATTGTAATCCACCCACATAAATGGAGTGAACTTAACCTTATATTGTAATATTGCCCGACCTCAAAGTCAAATGTGTATGGCTTGCTTAATGGAATTTATCATGTTGGTTAATTTGAAAAAAAAATAGGTATGATTTATATGTCTTATGGATAAAGCAAATAATTCATTTAGCTAAAAAATTAAGAATCAATCCTCAATGTATATTTGTATGCACTAAGGTGTGAAAATTCATATTTCAAGAGGATGTCTCCTTTTGGCATGCCTTGTCATTCCCTTGCATCAGAAGACTCGTGCAGATATGGTATGCATGTCATGCAGTTTAGGTAGTTCTTGAGGTTTTTAGGCTCACATTTGGTCCTCGGAGGGCCTATGTGTGTGCCCCAAGTGCTTGTCCCAAACCATTTTCGTATAGTATGCAAAACAAGAAAGCTGTAATGTCCCCAATTTAGCCCTACGCTCTTCATTTGGATTTAGCCTATTTTCGGAAATCCATAGGCTACTCAGATGTGCAAATTTAGGGTTTCCACTTTCAGTAAGTCTTGCTTCCAGCTCAGTTCAGCTTTCCATTGCTTTTGAGGTGAACTTACTATTTTTGGCATTGGCTATTTTTAGTAAGTCTAATTTTGGCAGTGGTCCAGTTGGCAGCTCTTCAATAAGTTTTCCATTTCAATTGGAGCAGTTGAATATTGTTGAATTTGGCTATTGAGGTGTAAAAGGGAGAAATGAGTTATTTCAAGTTATTAATGTTTTAATTTTAAGTTGACCCACCCCCTTGGCCTAATACGATAACTTGAAGTTGTTTTAAAAGGTGTTCATGAAGGGAGGACGCTTCATGAGGAAATATTTAATATTTTATTATGTTTAAACTGTGCTTTGGAGTTGGACGCCAAAGTTGAGGAAGAATTATTTATCTTTTAAAAATTAAATGATTCAAATTCTTTGGGTGTCCCTAGGAGAGAAAAGGTGGAAAATCAACAGTCACCTCAAGTTGTTTAAAAGAGAGAGTTTGCTCCAGTATTTATCATCCATTGTTTATGCTAATGTTATGCTGTCAAAATGACATTGTGAATTTGGCTTCAAGGAATGCTTACCTCCTAGCATTTGTCCAATTTTGTGTTTGAAAGATAACACCTAGTTGGTTTATTGCTGCTTCTCATTCAGACTAGCAGATTTGGGCTTCAACGTGGAGAATTTTGGTGATGTTTTTTAGTTTTGTGTTGCTGGTATTTCTACAGCTGAAAGTGATTTTTGTTAGCAGCTTTTTGAGCAAATTTAATCTCGTTCTGGGTACTGATGCTTTGTGATTCTAGACCAAGGGCAACCCCTTCCACAAAAGATTGTGTTGATTTAAGATAGCTTCGGTCAGATATAAATGATGATTGCATTCATGCATCATCATCATTTATATTTAACCAAACTGTTCTTAAAATATAAAACCATCAAATAAGTTATTCGAATTTCAAATGATGATCGAAATTTGCAAATGGATAAATCGGAATTCATTTTATATGATTGCTGTTTGTTAAATATTCTCATATTAGTTTATGAATAACACCGAATTGTTTCGGTTGTTAAGGGAGCCCGCGCACTCAAGGGACACATCCTCTCATGAGACGCGTCTCTCCTTGAGGCGTGTCTCCCACATATAAATGAGACCTCTTTCCTTTATTTGCAGACATCGAAATAAATTAATGTTCTGCAATCAGCACATTCAAAATACAGAAGCACAAATCTGACTTAGAATTCTTACACAGAATTTCAGACTTAGAATTTCCATAGGTCTTTTAGGATCCAACTCTGATAAGATTTGATAACATTCACATGGTATCAGAGCCAAGTTGAGTAAATCCAAATCAAATCTAGATATCAGATTACTTAGGAAAATTCGTATTTTTTGAAAAATCAAATTCACATCACATTCTTCATAATGTCAAGTATGATCAGATTTGAAGATTGTCTTGAGGGAGCAAACAACTTCGCCTCATCGAAATTCAGAATCATGATGATTCTCAAAGAAAATAAGTTAGACTCATTCGTGAAAGAAAACAAGGGGGAACCAGAGGATGATCCTGAGAAAACTCAATGGATTGAGAATAATGAAAAAGCCATGAAAATCTTAGTAGATGCAGTTAGGGACCACATTGTACCTATTCTAGCAAAACATGAAACTGCATATCTAATGTTCAAATCCCTTGAGAGCACCTATGAGATAAACAACACATGTAGGACTCTTGCATTAAAGAGGCAAATCAACAATGTCCAAATAAACAAAGGAGAAACCATTAATGCATACTTCATGAGGATCATTGATCTAAGGGATCAATCATCTACAATTGGATATCAAATTGATAGCAATGAGTTAACACTAATTGCACTAGGAGGTCTACCAAACTCATGGGAGCCATTTGTTCAAGGAATAAGTGCGAGATCTGAACTCCCCAAGTTTGATAGGCTAAGAACAGACTGCCTTCAAGAGGAAACAAGACTCTCAACAAAAGAAAACAAACAAAAACCCATAGATGAGGACATTCAAGTGCTCAACACATCATCTAATAAAAGGGGTAAGAAAAACTCTTACGGGAAAGGATCATTTAAGAGAAAGAGAAATTCCCATGGAAAAGGATCATTCAAGAAGAGGAAAGACATCTCTCAAGTACAATGTTTTAGATGTGATCAATATGGGCACTATGCAATGAAGTGCCCTGACAGATCAAATCAACAAGCATCATTTGCTAAAGTAGGAAAGTCAAATTCAAACCATGATTCTGAGAAATTTGTATTCTATTCAGCCTTATCAAGTCAAGTATCTAACAATATCAACAACTGGGTGATTGATAGTGGTTCTTCAAGGCACATCACAGGGTTTAGAGAACACTTAGACACTATGACTGAAGAGTCTGATGAAGAAGTAACAATTGGGGATGATTTTGCACATCAAGTAAAAGGGGTTGGAACTTGCTCCATCACATTGAAATCTGGTCTCTCCTTCAACTCACTGGAGTTTTATTCGTACCTGGAATAAAGAGGAATCTAATATCCATCTCTGCTCTTGAAGACAATGGATATAGGGTTACATTTATGGATGGGAAAGTTCTGGCATGGCCTAAGAACTCAACTATAAAGAAAGCTCTAACCATAGGTGTAAGACAAGGTTATCTTTATAAACTATGCACTGAAGTCAAGCAAGCCCTTACCCTTGATACTTCTGATTCAAATGAAATTTGGCATAGAAGATTAGGACACCTTCATTTTCGTGCCCTACCTTCCGTAGAAAAACTTGTAACAGGATTACCTAAGTTAAAACCAACTCATGAAGGAACTTGTAAAGGTTGTGCCCTAGGAAAGAATACAAAGGGATCCTTTCACAATAGCTTGAGCAAAACCCAAAATGTTTTAGAATTGGTTCACTCTGATTTATGTGGACCCATGTCTGTACCCTCCAAGGCAGGCTTCCTATACTATGTCATATTTATAGATGACTTCTCTAGGAAGACCTGGATTTACTTTCTTAAGTGTAAAGAGTCAATAGAAATCCTTAAAAGGTTCAAGGAGTTCAAAGCTCTTACTGAAAACTTCTTTGGGAAGAAAATAAAAATCTTAAGGATAGACAATGGGAAAGAATATACCTCTCAAATCTTTAAGGAATTCTGCATGAATGTTGGGATTAAGAGGGAGTTTACAGTAGCCTACAACCCTCAACAAAATGGGGTTGCTGAAAGAAAAAATAGAACCATTGTAGAAGCTGCAAAAGCAATGTTGCTTGACCAGAACATTGAAACCTCATTCTGGGCAGAAGCCTCTAGAACTGTTGTCTACATCCAAAATAGATGTCCTCATTCTCATCTAGATAACAAAACTCCTGAAGAAGCATTTACTGGCATAAAACCTGATATTAGTCACTTTAGGATCTTTGGTTGCCCAGTCTATATTCATGTGCCCAAAGAGAAGAGATTCAAACTAGAACCTTCCAGAAAGAAAGGGGTATTTGTGGGATATAGTGAAACCTCCAAAGCTTACAGGATTTTCATACCCGGGCAGGAACAAATTGAATTGAGCAGAGATGTCATCTTTGAAGAAGACATTGCATTCAAAAGGGCAAGAAGTTCAAGTGAGATAGAAACTTATTCACCTAGAGTCTTAGACGAGGATCCTACCCCTGAGACTCAGAGGGAGTATCCTGAGGAAATACCAAATGAACTTCTTTCTACTTCAGATGAGAATACAAATGACAACGGCAAGAAGAGGCCACTTTGGGCTAGAAAGATGATCAAAGAAGCTGAGAATCATGCAGCACCCAAAGGAACGTTTAGGGAGAGTAAAAGACCCAAACGGTTCTCAAGCTATGTTGCTCTAATGAATGACATCATAAATTCAGAACCCACCAGTGTTTCAGAAGCCTTCAGACATCAAGTATGGAAGGATGCAATGACGAAGAGTATCAGTCCATTCTAAAAAATGATGTATGGGATATAGTGCCTAGACCAAAAGAGAAATCTGTTGTCTCTTCTAAATGGCTCTTCAAAATCAAACATGCTGCTGATGGCAGTATAGAAAAACATAAGGCACGTTTTGTGGCAAGAGGTTTTTCACAGAAGGAAGGCATTGATTATGAAGAAACATTTGCACCTGTTGCCCGTTACACATCTGTGAGAGCAGTGATAGCCATTGCAGTAGCTAAAGGCTGGAAGATCCACCAAATGGATGTAAAAACTGCCTTCCTAAATGGAACCATTGAAGAGGAAGTCTATCTAGAACAGCCCGAAGGTTTTGTGATACATAAACCTGATCACATGTATGCAAACTAAAGAAAGCACTGTATGGACTTAAACAGGCTCCCAGGGCCTGGTATGAAAGAATTGACAGCTACCTCTTGGGACTAGGATTCTCCAAGAATGATGCAGACCCAAATCTTTACTTTAAGGTAATTAAAGGTGATATGTTAATAATTATTTATATGTTGATGACCTACTGATAACAGGAGAAGATCACCTCATTGCTCAAGGAAAGAAGGATCTAACTTCAGAATTTGACATGAAAGACTTGGGCATTTTACACTACTTTCTAGGTTTAGAAGTCTGGCAGAAACCAGATGGCTTCATACTAAACCAAGGAAAGTATACTATTGATATTCTGAAGAGATTTGGAATGTTGGATTGTAGACCCATGTCTACACCTATGAAAACCAACCTTCACAAACTGAAAGAAGCAGCAGCAGAATCCAAGTGTGCAGATTCAACCCTATATAGACAAATGATTGGATCTTTGATGTACCTAGTTAACACCAGACCTGATATTTGCTATGCAGTGAATGCTCTAAGCCAGTTCATGTGTGAGCCAAAGGAAATTCACCTTATGGTTGTGAAACATATATTGAGATATCTTCAAGGCACTATTGGATATGGTCTTCTTTACAAAAATAATCAACTAGATCTACATGGATACTCTGATTCAGATTGGGCTAGAAGTGTAACCGATCGGAAAAGCACATCAGGATGTTGCTTCAGTTTGGGATCAGCTATGATCTCTTGGATCTGCAGAAAACAGTCTTCAGTAACTCAAAGCTCGACAGAAGCTGAATACATTGCAGCCTCTATGGGACCAAGAGAAGCAGTATGGCTCCAGAAATTGCTTGTGGGACTCTTTAGTGAGCCCTTGAATCCTACCATCATTCATTGTGATAATCAGAGTTGCATCAAACTCTCTGTAAATCCAGTATTCCATGATAGATCTAAGCACATTGAGATCCCCTACCATTATGTAAGAGACATGGTAGAAAGGAATGTGATTCAGTTGGAGTATATTAGTACAAATGATCAAACAGCAGACATTCTCACCAAACCTCTCTCCCGAATCAAGGTTGAACACTTCCGGAAGAAGCTTGGTATGATTGAAATGTAATTTGATATTATGTTTGAAATTCAAAAATTGTTTAGAAGTTGTACTAATATATTTAAAGATGTTTAATGTGTAAACTCTTTTGTCATGTGTGTGACTCCATGACCTTATGGGCTTGCTCCCCCTGTGTACATTATTGAAAGGTGGCGATCTTTCTAATAATGAACACTTGTATGTGACATTGTAAAGTGACGACTCTACAATGATGAGTTGAACTATCATGATAGATATCATGTGACTTGATATCTGTGGGCATGTCATGATAGTATCTCTTGGACACTTTGATGGATATCATGGGACTTGATGTCATTTGAAGATCATTGTGATCCTTAAGAGATAATCATGGTGGATAACTATATATATCTGTGGACATGCCATGAGTTATTATGGTAGACATCATGTGACTTGATGTCAGTGCACATACCATAATGAAGATGTGATTATGAAGAATGTCATGTGACTTGACAATCTTGAGAAAACATATCATATCTTCGATATCACGTGTGAAGGTGATATCTCCACTTATTTGATTTGGAATATCTTCCCTAGCTAAGAGGAAGTGTTGATTTAAGATAGCTTCGGTCAAATATAAATGATGATTGCATTCATGCATCATCATAATTTATATTTAACCAAATTGTTCTTAAAATATAAAACCATCAAATAAGTTATTCGAATTTCAGATGATGATCGAAATTTGCAAATGGATAAATCGGAATTCATTTTATATGATTGTTGTTTGTTAAATACTCTCATATTAGTCTATGAATAACACCGAATTGTTTCGGTTGTTAAGGGAGCCCACGCGCTCAAGGGACGCGTCCTCTCATGAGACGCGTCTCTCCTTGAGGCATGTCTCCCACATATAAATGAGACCTCTTTCCTTTATTTGCAGACATCGAAATCAATTAATGTTCTGCAATCAGCACATTCAAAATACAGAAGCACAAATCTGACTTAGAATTCTTACACAGAATTTCAGACTTAGAATTTCCATAGGTCTTTTAGGATCCAACTCTAATAAGATTTGATAACATTCACAGATTGGAATTTAATTCGAACTATTTTATTTTATCTTGCAAAATCGCCCCTTTCAGCAGGCCGTACCATTTCAAGAGGGCATTGAAGTTTGTCATAAATTATTGGTGGAGTTTTGATGCAATTTTGCCATTGCATATTGGGCGCCTATCCCCCAAAGAGTCATTGCAATTCATTTCATTCCATTTGGAGGTATTTTAAAGTAGTTGTGAGCATTTCATTAATTTGTAGTTTGCTGGTTGATCATTTTCAGTTTGCTGGTTATTATTATCAGACCTCTAGAAGTTCAGATTTTGGTTATGTTTCCAGCATTTGAGAGATAATTTATTGTGGTGATCATCTTCTATCAATTGTGCTTTGATTCTATTGTAAATCTCTTGTAATTTGCAGTTGTTATTTATATTGTAAGACTATAAACAGTAGTACTGTTTCAGTCATTTTAATTGATGCATATTCTTGTGTTTAAATTCACATTTGTAACCCCTGGATGGTTTACCACCAGTGTGGAGAAAGAACAATTTAATCTCTCTTTATTTACCCACTGAAAAGTGGCGAATTCCCACAGTGAGTGGATGCCCGTTAAGGATGAATTGCTTTGAATTGTAATGTTTCCCCCCCACTGATAGCGTGGAAATTCTTATGGCTGGTTCACCACCTAGCTCCTTTCAATTGTAATTATATTTCAGTTTGTAATAAATACTCCGCCATATGTTAGCACCTCGCCTTCAAAAGGATCTTGTGTGTACATTCTTGGCGTTGAGTCTTATCATTTACTTTCAGTTGTAAATCAATTTCAGTTGTTGAGTTATTTAGATCCCAGGGATCCTCTGACCATATGATCGCCCCTCTTCCTTCAGTGGTTTTAGGGCGCATTCTTGGTTAGAGTTACCTTTCGCATCGTTTTGGTTTTGGAGCTAACCTTAACGGGTGCGTGTTGCAATTGTAATTGATATGTAAAATCAAGAAAAATTTTAAGGGGCATATTTCAAAAGCCATACCCAAATGTATCAAAAGGTTGTTGTCATAGACATGTATGTTGTCCTAAGTTGCAAGATACAAATCAGACCCCAAAGTCTGAATTGCAAGTCTTGGAATTTGGGCTTTGAATCGTGATTGCATGTTGACAAATGCAGATCAGACTCCAAAGTCCAAAATGCATAGTGTAATTCGACCTTTGAAGTTTAAGGAGGAAGCTCATCAAAGTTCTTCCTTGACCTTACAAGTTTCAAGTTGTCAGATGTGAATCAAACCCTAAAGTCCAAAATGCAAAGTGCAAATTGAACTCTGAAATCCATGGTGTTTGGTCAATGGATTTGAAGTTGGTATGGCAACTTGCAAGTTCCGAATTGTATATTGGACTCCAATGCCCTAGTTGCGTGCTCGTAAAAACTCAAAGTTCAACATTGAAAAATGTCACAGCTATTGGTCGTAAACCAAACTCCAAAGTCCAAAGTGGTTAGATGGTGCATACAAGACTTTAAACGCTAAGATACATGTAACATGCAAATCGGACCCTAAGGCCCAAAGCGTCATCTACCAAGGGCTTAGAGTTGGCATCCCAAATTGCATGATGTAAATTGGGCTTCAAACTCCTAAAGTCTAAAATGCAAAATACCATTCAGACTCCGAAGCATGAGTTGTTTGGGAATTTTATATTTTTGAAACTAAAGTCCAAGTTGCTTGCAAGTACTCATCAAACACTGAAGTTTGAACTTGTGTAAGTCAACTCTGTGGGATGACTCGGTGTAAGTTCAAACTCTTGTAGGTTGTCACTATCTTATTGAACCCCAAGACACACATGAAGTGGTTAAAAAGCAAGGTGCAAGGTTTGCAAGTTTACATGGGAGCCCTAACTCTCCACCAAATCTCATTGTTAGAGTTAGTCAGAATGAGTTTGATCCTACCTAAGTAAGTCTTCCACTTGTGTCACCATGCTTAGTGCATTGATGTCCATGCTAGGTTTGTCGTCATGTCGTGTCACAACACTTTGCGCATATAAGAGTCCAATGTGGTGTGCTTAAAGTGACATTTTTATCACAAAAAATTTGTTCATCTAATTTTTGTCCATTATTGTCTTAGGCAAAAGCTTGGGGCATTACAAATACTATGGAGTTTGTGGATGTAATCAAGTATAGACAGCTCATTCAAAGTCTAATCTATGCATAGTTACAAGACTCAGAATCGGCTCAAACTCAGCAAGCTAATGTTTTACCCAAACTCAGACTCAATGCTTAGATTAAGCCAGGACTATGCAAATTAAAAATATATATAAATAGAGAGATTTTTAAGGATTTAAAACTTTTATCATGCACCCTTCAATAAATAAACTTTAAAAACACAATAAATTAATCAAATAGAACTTGCTTTGATCACATACACAAGTATCGATCACGAATCTAAAGGCAAGTTTTAGCTTAAGGAAACAACATTTTAAAATATATAAATTTTGTAAGTATTGTCAAGTGTTTTATGATGTACAAAACTTGTGGATTATGAAATTGAAATCCATGGCATCAAAAATAAAAATAACATAATGGAGTCATGAACTATGGTAGAAAGGAGCTTGTATTGCTCACCCAACATTGCTAGTTCGATGAGGAGTCATGCCACTTGTATCTCAGACAAGTCTTCAAACCCTGAAAAAAAATGCTTGACTTTCACGCTTTTATTTTTTCAATTCTTTATTTTTTTATGATTTCACTGGTTTGGCCAAGTCTTCCTAGCGAGACTTGTTAGGTACCCAAGTCATTAGTCCCTAGCCTCATTTGGGTTTGCCCACCTCAAGACTAGAAAAGTTTAGGTGAGTCTAGGTGAGTCTTGTAACTATGAATCTATATAACAACTTGACCAGACATTTCTTTTGTTGTTGGTGTTCTTTCTAAATTCATGCAACAAACTAGGGAAAGTCACTAGGTAGCAACAACATGAGTTCTTCGATATCTGAAAGGAATATCAATAGTTATTTCTGGATTCGATTGTGTGTAAGCTTTTTGAATCAACGTTTCGGATCACACTCCGTGATCCATCATCAGGATAGAGAGCTCAAGGATATGAAAAATTGGTTTGTTGCAGACCCAACAGGTATAAAAAAAGGTAGAAGAATGTTAGAGGGATAGGAGGAACAAGGCCCAAGGGATGACAAGAAAGAAAATAATAATATTAAAATTAAAGGAGACAATTGTCCATTAAAAGAACAATTCACCATATAAAGAAATGCAAACAAATGAGAAAGAAGAAGAAACAGATGACCAATTATATATTCTATATTAATATATCTTTATTAGTGTAAAAATAAAGATATATTAATAAAGATGGAAGATAAAAATAAAACTTGTAAAATAAAGAAAATAATAAAGATGGAAGATAAAAATAATACTTGTAAAAAGATTAAAGGTAGAAAATAATAAAAAATAAAAAAGGGGGGAACACAAAAAGAGCCAAGCAAGAGAAGAAGAAGAATAAGAGCACCCAAGAAAATAAATAAAAAACAAGAGATAACAAAGAGAAGGGAAAACACACATCAATCATTAATAAAATAGAAGAAAAGAAAATGAGATAAAAAATTAGAGTAGAAAGCAAAAAAATAAAATAGAATTTTCTATCTTTGCTTATATGATATAATAATATATTGAAGATATTAAATAAGTTAATATATAAAATCTATTACTATATTCAATATACTAATATATTACTATATTCAATATACTAATATATTACTATATTAATATATTTAATATACTAATATCTTGATATATTTAATATATTCAAGAATTTGATAAACAAATATCATCAAAAAATAGCAAAATAAGGAAATCAAATACATTAATATATTTAAATACGTTAATATATTTAAATATGTTAAATATATTAATTAATATTTAAATATATTAAATATATTAATTAATATTTAAGTATGTTAAATAAATATATTTAAAAATTTAAATATTTTAATATATGAATATATTTGCACAAATTAAAAATATTAATATATTTAAGTATATTAAATATATTAATATATTTAAGTAATTTAAATATATTAATCTATTTAAATATTTCTAAATATATCAATATATTGAAATATATTTAAAATATTAATATATTTAAGTGTATTAAATATATTAATATTTAAATATATTAAATTTATCAAAATATTAAATAAATTAATAAATACTGATATTCTTATGGATTGTGGAATTCTAATAACATTGATCTGAAAGGAACTCAAAATTTTGGGCTAAAATACTCCAAGGCAGATTTTGAACTAATTGGGTATTCAGACTCAAGACTATGCAGGTGATTCTTGGTAGTCAATGAAGTAGTCGATGCCTACTCTTTCTTCAGCAGAAGCAGAATATATGGCAGCTCCAAAGGCAACCAAGGAAATATTGTGGCTCAAAAGAATTCTTGAGGATTTGCAGGAGAAACAGGTATCTTCAACATGACTCACGGTCAACAACACTTCTGCAATCAAAAAAAAGGCAAGAAATCCACTATTTCATGACCAAACAAAGCACATCAACACCAACTTCCATTTGATTTGGTATTATGGAAAAGATGCCAGTGTCAATTTGATATATTGTCCAACTGCAGAGCAAACAGCTGATGACTTGGCAAAAACACTTGGAAGAGAGAAATTTGAAAAATTCAGAGGCATGCTTGGTCTCTCACTATAAACCCCTACAGATAAAGGGGGAGATGTAATAATATGTAAATTATGTAAATAATCCTAGAGTTATAGATCTATTTTTCATTTGCTTTCTCATGGAATCTGAACAGTCATCTAGGTGATGAATTGAATACTCAGTCAATGTTGTTAAATATGTAATTGCATTTCATCTTTAAGTAATGAATACAAATTTGGGTTTGCACTTCTAAATCCATTTTTGTTTCCAGTTTTGCGGTCCATTCCTGGCCTGCCAGTATTACATGTTGGTGAAGTTACTTCACTAGATCAGATGAATAGGCAAGATGGAGAAAGTGAAGAAGAATCACCTGCTACTCAAGAAAAAGGAATATAAAAAGGTGAACGAAAGATTGGAATAAACTAAAAAAGAGCCATATTTATGGAAGGCCAGGTATCGAAAGGAATTTTTTAAACAAAAGTTAAATTTTGAAGGATCGTCATATGCAAGAAACAGCAGCTTAAGTTAATGCGTGCACATTTTGGCTAAGTAGCATGACATTGTTACATGGGGACTACAATCCAGTGACTGTTAGAAGAGATGGCAATTTCTTTGGCACTGGGATATGGATTGTAGTGGTCAGCAGGACATCAATACTAGAGATGCCAATGCAAGAACCAGCACCTCTCAACGAAGATTAATTAGGAGAGGCATGAGGTTAGTTAATCATCCCAATATATGTTGGGTTTCTATATTAGTAGGATAGAATTATAAAAGGTCATGAATCAAGAGTCCGGACTCATGTAGAAATGGAGTTGTAGAAATTTAGATGATCAAAAGTTTTTTAATCTTATTTATCAGTTGTTGCAATGGAAAAGCTCATTAATCTTGATGAATGCTTTCCCTTTGCTTTTAAGTTGTATTATGTCCATACTTCCACATATTTTTGCATATGGCCTGCTTCCTAGAAGCTAACACAGTTCTAAGTTCAAAACCCAGGGGTCCAAAAACTCAGCAATATATAAAATGCAAAAGGAATACAATTCACTTGTGAGTTGCCACCAGATAGGTCTTACATCAAAATTGGTGTTTCACTTGCTGGTGACATAAAAAATTACCCTTACCTTTTAGACTCCTGCTTGGACATAAAACAGACTATGTATAAGCACAAGTTAAAGGCCACATGGTAGGACCCAAATCTTCCACCCAGTCAATTTGTATTCTCATGTTGGTAATGTAACCTGAGAACACATAACCATCATGAGACCTAATGAGACTACCAAGACCATAGAAGCCTTTCCAAAACTTGAACAACCAGACCCATCAATATTTAATTTGTAAAACAGCCATGGTATGTTCCATGTGATGTGGTTGCACTGCAAAGGCAACATATTGATAATGTATTGAGATATATTATTTTCCATATTTGAAATAGTAGAATTTTTGTCGTGTAAGAGACATTAAAGCTCACATGAACATAGTTACATTCAATAGGATAATTGCTCTCACTTGGCGCCTCAAGATTATAATGCCAGAGATGTAAACTGAAAAACTCACAAATTCATCTCAAACTAAATACTCCAATACACAAAATAAGCACTTGGTGGAAACAATCTAGTCTAGGTGATTAAAATAAGAAAGTTAACTTGAGAAAACATCTACCAAATAAAGGAACTGTGGCACTTGAAATGGGAAACTCAAACAGTTAAAACATAATTTTCTGTATCTTGCACAAAAACACAATCAATGAACAAGCAACAAGTTATCTCACTATTGAACAAACAATTGATAAACACTGTGAGACCTTAAAAAAATTAGTCTCAAGAAATTATCTTTAAGCACTGTCTCGTAACGTCATTCCTATCAAATCCTTTGTTCAGAAGTGATATATATTGGGAACTGAGCAAAATATGAATGCCCTACACTGACTGTATATTAAGCATCCCCGTCAGAGAATATCTACATAGTGTGAAAAAAATAATTTTGGAATTGTTAGATCCATGTCAACTCTGTAAACAGCAGACACAAGTTGAGAATCTTAAACATTACCAAGCACAGGGCATGCTTGTATTGTTCCAAGAGATTTGATGAGACTGTTAAGCTGGGTTATGAATAATAATCACACACGAGGACATACTCTTACTGTTCAATAAGACTGATATTCTGGGTTATGAACAATAGTTGTAAATTCTTCGAATGATCAGTTCAAAGCCTAGTTTTTCATCAATCATTAACTCTCCAGAATAGGTTAGCCTTTAGAATCTAGAGTCCCACATGTTTCTATATGGAAGGCGACACAGATCATGCCTTTTTTCTTGCATGTAATAGCAAAATACAAAGATAATTGCAAGTGTGGGTAAAAACTAATGAAAGAAAATTGCAAGAATCTGGTGTGAAGGAAGCCTATTATAAGACAATAATTAAAGACCAATGCCCCATAGTTTGTTGCCATAAAAAAGTCGTTAATTCAAGACTCCAACCAAATCATCAATCCAACTATTGATCAAACAAAGATCATTCAATTAACAAGGAAACAGCTAATATGGCACAATTCAAGATCTGGGTCATAAAAGACATATAAGGCTCAATGTCAGAAGCTTGCCCCCAAGGGCCAATACAACCCTCAAAACCAAAGCTTGGTATCAAAGTGCTACATAGTGCTCAATGTCGAAGTATGGCCCCAAACGACAAATGTAAGGCCCAAATGCTATTGCCTGGCCACAAAGGACACGTATAAGGTCCAATGCCAAACCTTGGCCCCAAAGAACAAGTATAAGGTTCAATGCCAGAGCTTAGCCCTAAAATGCAATATACAGCCCGTTACAAAACATTGGTCATAAAGGGCAATAATAAAGCCAAAAACCAAACTTGTTTCAGATTGCAGATTACAGTAATATTGTCTCAAAAAGGTACAACAATATTTAGAGACAGCATTTGTAAAAATCTACAATCAAAGAGCATTTGACATAGTATAACCATTTGTACATTGTCTTTCCAAATGGGTTCTAAATATTTTATTATTTAAAATTTTAAACAATGATAATTTTCAACAGAAAAGATAACACAAGGCATCTAACAACTTACCAGGGTCTGCAAGCCTTGCCCCAGCCTCTAAACATGTATGCAATATGCGTCGTAAGCATACATCATTTCCATGACACTGAAGTTCCACAACATCCTCTTTCGTGTATGACTTGGGTGCCAACATGGGTACAACTAAAACCTAAAACATACAAAAGAAACATTAAGTCTACAATGAATTAAAAATCAATGCAAAGAATGATACAAAAGTTAGTCAATTCATTCTGTCAAGTACTAATAGACTCTGAAAGGTTTTCGACAAAGAAAGCTAACTCAAGCCTAGACATACAAGGTTAAAGGACAGAAGGAAGCATAATACAATCATTCACAGTAAAGGAGCATATATGCATTGGCATATAGTAACTCAATTAACTCTTTCTTGAATTTACAACTTAGAAACATTTAATAGCATGATAATATACAACCACCAACTATAATATGCTGATGCAATGAAACTAGAAGCAACAATGATAACACTAATTTATAAAAACATCTCATACATATAATGGAATAAACTCCTTGCTGTTAACAGCTCATAGAAGATGGTACACCTCACATGCCCAAGTGGAAACCCAATTCATTGTTAGCAGTAGCACTGATCTATCCCTCTTATCTTACTTATCACTGTAGAGGATTTTTGAACTCCTATTCTTAATAAAATTTAATTATAGCCAACTCCATAAACTTGATTAAGGACTTCATAATGATATTTTCAAGAGATGCATCAGAAAGTCATGATGACTGTCAGCAGGTTGGTATCACAATATATTTTCAATTTTGTACATTATACAAACAATGTAACCATGCAATTATCACTTACAGTGTTGTATTTGCATGAAAATATTGTGTCTGGATGTGTAATATTTAAATTGAAATAGTGAGTTAGATGTACATTCTGTTGTTGGAGCTTCATTCACACTTGCAAGAAAGCATCCCCTATATTTTTGGCACTGTTTCTCAAATGAAGATATAGAAGTTTAGAACATCATGAGAAAAGTGCAATGACAAGAATAACAAAGAAACAGACATATATTTAAAAATTGTAATATGTATTGTTTGTGTGAGAGGGACAAAAAAAAAATGCCTTGATTAATGCTATAAGGCAAAGAGAAAGACAAAGACTAATAGAATAGTCACAAAGAAAACTACAAAGATTCTTATACAACTTCTAGATGCTTGGCATGTTCTTCCTCCTTTTTGTTGAAAATAATATACAAATCCAACAAAATGCAACAATTCCACATTTTATCTCAAAAATGCTAATCACTCTCATATAAGTAGCCACAAACATTTGTCAAGTCAAATAGCATCTCCAACAAGCTAAAACTTAAAATGGCCCCATCATCCACAATTTTAACCAACAAAACTAGTGCTCCAAATGAATTACAGTACTTTGGACGGCTGGATTAAAACCTTTTCTAACCAATCCCCTTGCATGCATTTCTACATTTTTCTTTTCTACATACCTAAATTAATATAGCAAAATGTTCCATCAAACCATTCAATCAGAAGACTCTCAACACTAATTTCCTTTCTCTGCCAATCTTTTTGCATGCATGAAGATACTGAAAAAATGATAAAACTATTGATGTGAATAAAGGTCGTATACCTAGCTAATCCTAGCAAGGGGGACTTATTCACATGTTAAGTTTACTTAGGTCCTAGGTGTCTTTCTAGAAGTCTTAGTTGTCTAGATAAGATCTTATCCTATCTTATCTTTTTTACTTTTATTTAATATTGGTTACCTAGATCATTTAATAGTTGTCTCATAACATAGGATTAAGACAAATGTCACAATCTTGTCTAATACTATCTCTCACCTTGGCTTTATAAGCAAGGCTTCTCATGTACATTTGTATCAATCTTGCATTCATAATCCTAGCAAGCTATTCTTGCCATTTTCTCTCTTGTGGAAGATATTTTGGTCTAGCAACTATTCCTAGGGGTGTTGGGAGTCACCATTTACTCCTACATTGTATCAGAGCTCCAATGTTGCAAATTCCTTCCTAGATTTGAGGAATTCATCTTGGCTTGAAGATTTTTCTGGGTGTATTTTGGGGTTTCAAGGACCTCACAATTGAATCTAGCGCATTAAAGAAAGTCAGGTATGCCTTTCATTTCGTCAAATTTCGTTATGCTTTGTCAAATCTACAAGGGTTTCAAGTAGGGTAAAAGTTGCTAGATCAAGGAGGTAGCTAAATTTTTGAGGCAATTTAGACCAAATCTAACCCTACCATCGCGTCCAAAAGGCTCGAAAACCTAAAGATCAACTGGAGAATTGCCCAAATCGAACACTTTTGTCTCGGGGGCATCAAAGGCTTATTGTTATGTCATCGCCATTCTGTATCATATGGCTCTATCGTACAATCCATATTGGCCGCAAGTGGGTTGCAATGTTGTCACCAAAATATTCATGTACTGCACGACATATTCTAGGCATATACCCTTGTTGGCATTTCAATTAGCACCTCTGGAGTGCTTATTGGAAATGGACAGCTATGCACAATGCGTAGTGACTGCTCTTCAAATTATGGAGGGGAAGCTCCCTCTTTTTGCTGATGTTTGCGTAAAAGTAAAATGGACTAATGTTCCTATCACTGTTACTCAGTGACAGGAAACAAGGGTGCATAAACACAATGCATTGCAACTAACGTTTTCTTTGGTTTCTGCAGATCTTAACTACAACTAGGCTAACTTTTAATCTATCCTATTTCCTCTAGAAAAACAAAGCAAGAAGGCATAGGAGCGGGAATGGGATGGTTGGATCACTTGGGCCGACTATCTCTCAGAATGCGTCTGAAGGCTCTGAACTTTCAGATCTATGTTAGAATAAGGTCTTATGCAAGCAAACACTCGTATGGTAAGTTGAATCTCAGGATTACCAAGGAGGAGGAACCCCTGTCCAAGGTGTAGGCTGGAATGCAACTTACTAGAAACAACAAAGAACGATGATCTTGATATCAGGATTCCCGAGGAGGTGATGGCACCTGTCCAAGGTGTAGGCTGAAATCTAGATCATAAGACAACATCAAACGATAACCATCAATCTCCAAATTGCCAAGGATGAGGAACTCTTGTCCAAGGGGCAGATTGAAACAATAGATTATAAAAACAAACGTCGATAGATCTTCAAACTTTGGATCAAAGTGCATATGCCTTTTGATTTATTTCTTCAAACTCACTCAACACTTTACAAAGATTTGGGACAGCAAAGGTACGAAATCATACACAATTGCGATCAAACCAAATAACTTTCATCCAAGAGTGAACAAATATTGAATTGCAAGCTTGTCAACACAACGGCGCAGCAATTTTGTGTAGTAAATAAAGTTACAAAATAATGAGCAAAGGCCCTTATTTATAGAAGCTCAAAGGAGTGGGCAACCCTAAAATCTCCTTGAGTTAACAATGAGTTCCTGCCAATCTGCAAGATTTATTCCTATGTCTTAAAGTAGGTGACCTAGCAGTTAACTAGAAAGTCTACTTCAGTTAACTAATTCTACTAAAAATGAACTCCAATATACAAAGTGCATCCAAAATAGAGATCCACAATTAGTGAGATTAGACATGCATGATTAGTGGGGCAGTGAGTTAACTTGGAAAGAAGCATCAAGTTAACTCCTGTTGTCATAAATGCTATTTTGGCGGGATAGGACGTCCTAACTGAGTGTTTACACCACATCACCTCTAGTCAATAATTCCTCTACCCAATCGTTGACTTCTTCTGCCTCTGGACAATTAATGCTCCGCAGGATGATGATGTGTCGCCTCAGCATCTCTTCAGCACTCGCAATTTGTTCTTGGTATTCAATATTCTTTGCAGCAATGTCATCCAGCCTTGTTGACATGACTGCGATCTGAATCAACCTGCAGCCAGCAGGGTTACCGCAGAAATTGCTATGGATGAGGTCCTGGAACTGTGTTTGCACATCACCAAGACTCACGTAGTCACCACCTTCACGTTTGATACTTAGCAAGGAATTGATTGGTAACTTTGGCGGCTCTGTAACTGGAGTGATGACCTCTGTCTCTCCTACAACTTTGCGCTTCTGACGCTTTTCTTGATTCTTCTAAATGAAAGAGTGTTGTATGATGAAATCGCTAAGTTTGACTATGAACACTTTAGCTGTGAGAAATGCACATGAACTTTCTGCACACGTAGAATTCCAACAGTATCAATCCTCTAAACTGGCCTTGGAAGGCTATCAGATATACGAGGTGAAACCATACGGAACTTGTGGACTTGAGTGTCTATGCTTGTCAATCTATCCAAATCGACCTCTGGGTGTGCCCGATGCAGATCGATGTCAACTGTTTTCAGGAAGTCATGGAGTAAGACCATTTTGGTCTTGTATTCGACTTGAGAGAATTGCATTCTGAAAACCTTGAAGATTGACTATGCACATGATACTGTTCGAACTTTTCTAAAACTGCTAAAAATAGCCTTGCCGAGAAGTACTTTTTTATAAATTTTTTTGAGACGTGGGTTTTCTTGGGAATAATTTTCTAAATTGACCCAGAACGTCAGAAATTTCAAAAAGTCACTTTTACTTGTGCATGCAAGAATTTCTCGAGGCAGAAGCTTTAGAAGCAGCAAAAGCAACGAAGCGCTATTTTTTCTGAAAAAATCTAACACATGGGTATTGTAGGCGCTTCAAAGCTGAACAAACCCAATTTGTTTGTTTTTCAAAATTGTGACTTTTTCTGGAAACCCTAAAAAATAAGGGCAGTAGGGCTACTTTTTCTGGAAAAATCTAACACATGGGTTTTGTTGAAAAAGTTGTGTTGATCATACCTAGAAGGTCAAATCTGTGAATAACCGTTGTTTTCTTGGACATGCAAGAAGATCTAAGACAAGAATAGAGGAAAAAGACAAGAAGATGTTTGGAAGTTATAAACTGCCTTTTTAGATCTTCAAGAAAATCACACCTGAAGATGCAACCTCTGAAAAATTGTCCCTTTGTGCAACTGATTCATGAAAATATGAAGAATGCTGAAAAACCCTTTGTCAAATCTTCAAAAGACATTGGAGAGGAAAAATGCTTGTTCTTGAGCTTCAACCTGTAAAGAGAGATAATGAAGAATGGACACCTAAGCTTGATACATATTGATTTGGAGTTGCAAGCATCAATTAGGTGCCAACATGCTCATTGAGGAGTCAATATGCCTGATCAGGAGTTCACGTGAGCAAATTCCACCAATTTGGGGATGTTTCAGACATGAAAAGGCTTCTAAAATATCTCAACTTCAGTCAACTAGTCTTACTTTGACTTTAGGCGTCCAAGTTGAGAAGTTGAACTTTTTTTATTCTTTTTTTGTGACGAAGTGCCTCCATTCAATCCTAATTCCAGCTGCTCGGTTGATCCTGAAGTACTAGTGACAGATCCATTGCTGAGATGAAACAACTCTGAAGAAGTGTGCTTGGGAGCTGCAAAGCTCAAAACCTGAGTCTGATGCCTCTAATTCTTGGGTTCCTTTTCCCAAGAAGGTGCATTTTTTACCCAGACTTAATCAATTTCTTGGGTGTTCTTCAATTCGTCCAATTTGACCCTCAATGCCCTGATCTGAGATCACCGATGACCGATGATTTCGGTGATCGTGCTGAAACATGGGATGGATAACCAATTCAGTCCTAAAAAGGATGACTGGCTTTGCAAGTTGTGAAAGTTGGTTTAAGGGTCCCAAAAGTATGGGCGCCCCTGGCCTGCAGGGGCGCCTTTGACCTTTTGTCATGTAATTTCTATTTTGCAATCTTCCATGAACTGCCCCAGTTTGATCTCTGTCATCAGATGTTCGATTTATCTGCTAAATTCGCTAACGGTGTCATTGCTGAGATTAATCAAGATGGAGGACTTCTTGGAGCTCACTGAGCTTGCAAACTACATCTGATCACCCAAAACGTCGGGCACCTATTTCTAGGAAGGTGCAATTTCCTTAACACTTAGCCAATTCTTCGTGTCTTTGATTTTGCCTTTGCTTCCAACATTTTACGCTTGATCTTCGTTTGCGAATGCTTGACAAGTCCTGTGAACATGCAACTTGATTGATCACGAAGCTGAGAGGATGTTCAGTAGATCCCTTGTAGAAAGCAGTCATTGAAAAGTTCATCAGGTGACCCAAAATGAAGGGCGCCCTTGTCAAGCAAGGGCACTTCTGCCTTTCTTGACTGCCATCTTTGATGATATATGCTTTCAACATCTCCTGTCTCTGCTTTCGTTTGCCGATGATTGATGAATCAGGTGACCTTGTTTGACGATGCATTGAGAAGCCAACAAAAACACAAAGGAGATTACTATCTTGGCAAAACTTGATGACTGCCTTTGACCTTTTAACTTCATGGGTGCCCCTAGCCAGCAAGACGACGCATGACTGGTAGCTTGACTAGTTTGAGCATTGTCATTGACGACGCGAACGCGTGCATCCTAGCAATCGCCTTCACCATGTTGCGTGTGGGTGTTGGAAAAATGACTAAGGCATTTGATTGCATAGTCTCCTCCTAGTAGCAAGGCGTGCATTTTCCAGACTTAGTCAATTTTTAGCATTTTTCACTTTTGAAAATTAGTCAATTTTTAGCATTTTCCACTTTTGAAAATCCCCTCCATCATAGAGCATCTTTGGATCGTTGAGCAAGCTCTAAAAAGCAAATTGCAAATTAATTAATTAAATATCCATTAAGTCTTATTTATTTATTTACTTATATATGACTTTTGGAAAATTTAATTAATTAATGATTAAAGACTTTATAAAAGGTTATTTTCAAATATTTGCTCATCTTTTATAAAGTCTGGTGTTAAATAAATCCGTTATTTCAACGGAAGGGGATGAAGGCTATTTGGGGAATCGATGCACTTGCTCTGCATATCTCGGAGAATTGAATTTTGCCTGGTTTGATAATGGAGATTCTTGAGAACGGAAACTCTCAGAATTTCATCGCCATGAAAGGACGAAGACCCTGATCGTGGCTTTTGTTTACACCTTCGAATAATGTTTAAGCCTTCCGGAAGTAATACTGAGGCACCGTATCATCAAGACATGGCAAGTGAAGCCTCTGTTATATTTCCCGCGGGTGGTAGATGGGTTTGCTTGCATATGATGCCAGAGGTATTCACGTGGGTGACGTTTCTTATTCTTTGATGTTCAACATTTGCTACACGGATTCTTATTGCCGTTTGCTTCACGCCTATTGCCCAATCTAGAGAATTCATTCACGGATTTCTTACTGTGCCATTTCCTTCACAAATCCACGTTTTTGGCATAGATTCATATCTACTATCCTCTAAGTCCCATATCGGGCAATATCAGCTGGAGCGGTTGTGACGGGTATGTGTTTCCCTTTCGGAATTTTGGAAAGATTGTTAAAATGTGAATGAATGAACATTGCTTCTAGATTTAACAGCAACTATCATAATTATTCCGTATGTCATTAAAATCCATTATTCAACAAATTCTAGACATGGTTTCTGCATTCACTGGAAACTATGCCTTGTCATTGAATTTATAATTGCTCCAGACTTCATTTTTCCCCCAACTATCACTCAGTCGGCATCTAAGAAGGTATTTTGAGGCTTAGATTTTGATACCTGGTACTGGCCATTCTGCTATTTATGGCTTCCTATCTTTCTTCCTAAAAAATGAAAATAAACCCACTAGAGTAAAACAAACTTTTTGGTGATTTTGACTTGACCAGTGTGATCATGAAGTCAAATTATCCTATCAAAATCATTTTCAACAAATTCTAGAATGGTCCAAGCTCATAATTTTTTGCTCCAGACTTCATTTTTCCCAATTCCTGCGGCATTAAGAAGGTATGGAGGAGCAATTTAGTTTTATACATGGACTTTTTGCATATTTTTTGCCAGAATTTCAAATTTCCAATTTGAAACCAAACTGGTACTTTGGCATAACTACTTGTAAATTTGCAAAAAAGTGGCATTTTCTTTGGCACAAAGGGGTTATTTTCTTGTATTGTGAGGGGTAATTTGTTGTTTCTCTATTGTACTTTTTGAAATTATAATGGATTTGCCAAAAGTTGTACTTCTAACTCCATATAACTATCATGAATGGAAATCACATATGGAGGTTTTATTGTTAAAATTGAAGTTGCAAAGAATCACATTTGGCACAAATCCAAAATCCACAGGAGCTACAGAAATTAGAAAATGGTTTGATAAAAGGGATGAAGCCCTCAGTACTCTAATTTTGTCCATTTTGTCAAATCTTAGATATCATGTTGCATCTTGTAATCATCCTAATGATGTTTCGACTACCTTAGAGGATCTCTTTGGTAAGCCAAATAAAATGAGGAAATTTAAGTTGGAGAATGAAACTTATGAGTCTTAATCCTTTAGATTTTGATAATATCTAGGACTTCTTCTCTGAGCTAAATTCTTTAAGACTGCAGTTATTTGATTGTGGGGTCACCAAAGCGAATGAGCAATTGATTCTTTCTATTCTTGCTAAGCTTGGTCCTGATTATTTAGTGTTTGTTTCTACATTTTATGCTACCATGGATGCCCTAGGCAATGCACACAAAATCCCTTCTCTTGATGGACTTGCAACTCAACTCACAAGGGAACAAGCAAAGTTGGCACACATGGGCACATTGAAGTCTTCCAAATCTCAGGCTATTCTTGCAAAAGATCCAAAAGCTTCAGGTGGCAAAGGAAGAAGCAGAATAAGGGCCCCAAGTCTAATGAACAAGGTAAGGATTCACCTTCACAAAACACTCTTGCGTCCACTCCCTCTTCTAAAGAGGAATCATCTAAAAAGAAGTTGAAATGTGCATATTCCAAAGGGCCAGGACATGATGAGCATAGATGTTATGATAAGAAGATTGATGAACTAACCCACCTTCTTCAGAAGAACAACATTTTGCTGCCCTCATTAGTGTCTTCTTCTTCTTCTTCAACATCTCAATCCACAACAACTTCATCATCTTAATCAGGGAATGTAGGAGCTACAACTGGATTACACAAAATGAAAGGACAAGCACTACTGGCCTCTACTTGATTCAAGGGCATATCATCATATGGCATCATCTATGGGAATGTTCTCTTCTTATAAGCCTTGTAATTCACCTAATATTTTGATGGGTAAAATCTCATATATGAAGGTGTGTGGAAAGGGTTCTGTTGTGACCTTTTCACACATCACCCCATTCAAAATGGGGACCCCCTAATTTTTGCTCTGTTCCTCATTTTTTTTGGCTTTGGTTTTGTCTCTATCTCTCTATCTCTCTTTTCTGTTGTCTGCCTTTCCGGGGATGTGCCCGTTTGTGAGCTTAAATGTGAAATTTTGGCTAAGTTTGAAAATTAGGGTTTTGATTTTTCTGGGCAGTTCGAAGTCAAGTGAAGTGAATAAATTGAAAATTGAGACTAACGTTGTTGTCAGTATGCTTCCAGCAAGTTTCCACTGAAATTTCGTCAGATTCTGGCAACTTACTATTTTTAGTAAGTGTGTAATTCCAGGCGTTCCTTCAGCATTCTTGAAGTTTTAACAGTCACACTGCATTCAGAACATGTCAAGCTGCTCACGTGCAAAATTTGAGCTTAAACGGACAACTTGCTATTTTTAGCAGTCCAACTTCCAGAGCAAATTTTAGGGTTTGCATGCGAAGTTTTCCGATGCATGTCTAAGGATTCCTTCTGGGTTTTCTGAGACCTTCGCAATGGTATAACATGCAAAGTGAGATAACGACTTTCAGAGTTCAGCCTTCCGAGGCTATTTTTAGGGTTTGCATGTCAGGGTTTTCTTTGCATGTCTGAGGATTCCTTCTAGGTTTTCTGAGACCTTCGTGATGGTATAACATGCAAAGTGAGATAACGACTTTCAGAGTTCAGCCTTCCGAGGCTATTTTTAGGGTTTGCATGTCGGGGTTTTCTTTGCATGTCTACATTTTCCTTAGATTAAAAGAAAGATGGAGGCATCAAAATTTGCTAAGTTATTTTGATGGACAGGTGAACTTGAGGCTTTTCAGGGGCTCAAATGCGCCCTTACTATTTATAGTAAAGGGCTAAAAATAGTAGGTGATGTCACCCGAAAATATTTCTAAGTCTAAGTAAACCACCTGTCATTACCTATCAGGCATCTGCATCCCGAGATTCAGAACAAAGCGAAATCCAACCTTTTGGAGCTTGAAATTAGTTCAAAGCCCTTGCTAAAAATAGAAAGTTAGGGCAAGCTAGGGTTAGCATGAGCAAATGGCAGGAGAAATTCACTAAAATTGATAAATTTTCAAGTCCAGCATCAAAATTTGCCTTAAAAAGCTAAAGGATGAAAATTCTACAAGTCAATGAAACTCCAAGCTCAGCCTAGCTAAGGAGAAGAGGAAGATCATGAAAGTTTTCAAATGCCTTAAATTGAAGGCTAGGCATATGTGCAAGGAGAAGAGGATGCTAAAAATATCCTAAGTGTTTAAAATTTGAAGCATGACCCCTCATTTGCGCCTTGCCTGCATGAGGAATTCAAGAAATGTTCAAGGCGTTGAAACTTGAAGCTCCCCCCTTTGAATGTGCCCTTGACTTGTGGGGAGTTGGAGAAAATTGTCAATAGTAGTCAATAATGGAAGTTTTTCTATCACATTTGAAGCTCACTCCAGGGGAAGAGAGGCTTGAAAAATATTCTAAGTTAAAAAATTGGAAGCTCAATGTCCCAAATATCAAACTTGGAGAGTCAGTTGTTTTTCTAAGTCTTCAAGACTAGACAGTATAGATTAAAAGAAAGATGGAGGCATCAAAATTTGCTAAGTATTCAGAACTTGAGGCTTAGGGGCTCAAATGCGCCCTTGAAAGGAAGAGGTGATGAAAAATATCTAAGTCTAAGATGTCATTCCTCTCTCCCTCTAAAATGCGCCCATACTACAAGCATGAGGAGAAGTCAACAAGTCAAAGGTGGCGTTGGAAGTTCATCCTTCACACAATGCCAAATGCGCCCATGCTTGGGAAGCTAGAAGAGAGTCAAAAGTCAAAATGTTTATCCTTCTCAAGGGGTAGAATGCACCCATATCAAGGCATGTGAAGACAAAGTTAAGGCGTTGGAATTAATCCCCTTCAATATGCTAAATGCGCCAAGAAGTAGGATGAAGGTAGTGAAATAAAGTTGCCTAGGCGTGGGAATAATATCCTATTCAAGTGTGAAATGCGCCAAGGTAAGGGGGAGATAAATATTGCAAAGGTGTTGAAAATGCAAGGTGGTGTAAGTAGGCATTGGAAATACTAAGCCTATGAGGTGATGGAAATGTAAATAAAATATGTTGAGCGTTGACAACTAAATATCCTCCATGATATGTGCTTTCAAGACAATTTCTCTAAGGGAGTAATGAAATTCCTCACCACAGACAAGATGATTGAAGATGAAATTGAAAATTTTCCCAAGGCAAAAAATTCAAAATGCTAAGTGATTTAAAATTTTCTAAGGCACAAAATGTTCTTCCTTAGGAAAAACGCCTAAGTCTAATAAAGTGGTGGAATTTTCTTGAGACGCAAACAAGATTGCCAGTGGAGGAGTCCGATGATGCCAGCTACACAGGGTCAATAAAAAATTTCAAGTCTGAGCAACGAAGTACTCACAGGGATGAAGAAATGGATTAAATTTCATGAGGAATTATTTTTCTAAAGGTTCAAAATTCAAAATTAAATGAACCCGTTCGTTGTATACTCATGAATCCGACAAGTTTTGAAGAAAATTTTCTTCTGGGTATTGAAGATCTTCGACAAGGAATGGATTTCAAAGTCTTCCACAGTTCGCCGAAGCCTTCAGGATGGAGATTTTTGATGGGCACTTAAATAATGAATTTCTTAAGTAAAAGTTTGAAAAAATTTCTCAGGCAAGAAAGGAAAAGGATGTTGAAATATGTCGCCTTGGCAGATGAATTTGAAGTTGGGCACCTAGATAATTTTTGATTAAATTCCTAATGAAAGCATTTTTCTCTAGCCTGAGTTGGATGAATTATTAGAGTGAAGTACGCCCAAGCAGAATACAAGATGGGTTGGAAATTTGGCTAAGGCATGAAGAATTTGAGGATGAAGTTGGTTAGAGAAAAAAAGATGAATCCTATCAGATGAGAAAATCACTCAAACCTTAAAGATCAAACTATGAAAATCAGGTGAGGTAAATTTATATCATGAAGTGTTTTGATGTTCTTCCTTTTGTCTGTTTTGCAGGATGAACGCCAAGGCTGGAGCACGGTGACTTGAAGAAATGAAGCAAATAGTCCAACATGACAAAGTCATGAAAGAAGAAAAGTTGCAAGAAATGGCTAAGTGTTGGAATAACCTAGTATGTGCCCAACTCAAGTGGCGAAGAAGAAATGTTTTCAAAGCTCGGGATGGAGAAAAGAAGGTCGTCTTGAAGTACTTCTAAGTTGAAGAACAACCTCAAAGAAGAAAATCATTGTCGAGCAAAAGAATGAGGTTGCAGCCTTGGAATTTCAAAATGAGAACGCGCATGCCATGCCAGAAGTTGAAGCTGTTTGATCAAGTCTGCAGTCAAGAACAAGAACAATGTGAACGCGTTTCAAAACAGGAATCTTCTAGAAGATGGTGGCCATTAATTGCTCATTTATTGCCCCACTCTTCTTTGTGGCAGTTTTTAGGGTGAATCTTGTTTAGGGCTGAGGTGGCACAATCTGGGCCATCTAGCCGATTGTAATCTGGGTCGTCTGTTGGACTTGGCCAGCTATAAAAGGGGCATCCCCCCTCATTTGTATTTTAGTAGAAGTAGAGTTTAGACATCAAATCAGCGAATAGAGCAGAGACACTTTAGTTGTAATATCTTAGCATAGCGTAGTTTGAAGAAGGAAAGTTTTCCTTGGAAAACTTTGTAAGAGATTGTTGCGAAAAACTATTGTAATAAAAGATCTTTCATTGAATGGTGAATTCATCTTTGTTATAAGTAGCTAGCAAGATTTCTTCATCCCTTCAACTTCAAGTAGCGTAAAATAGAGTAGTTTTCATTTTCATGCAAGTAGATGTTAGCGGTGGATTTGTGGTGTTAATCAAGGCAACTTCATTTTTATCCATACCACTAGCGGCTTGCTGACGGCAAGTTTGCCTTGTGTGGTCAACTGGAAAACATTTCAAACTTAACTTCAATTGTGATTCATGTGTTTGTATGCGTCGTTCTAATGGTACTTACATGTTGAGTTATAATTTGAAAACCTCTTGTCACTCCCTTGAAGATTGCACCGACTTTGTGTAAGTTGTCCAACGTGAGGCAAAGCAGAGTCTGGTCGAAGTCTATCGAGATTGATCCCACGTCCCGTCCTTAGATAGAACATAAACTTCTTAGGCCCTACCTCATTTTAAATTCAAATAATTTCTAGTTAGCATTAGGAAATTTGCACTTACCTACCAAATCATCCAAATCACATGAAAGCCCTTAATCCGCTATCTGCTATCAACTGCTGAACAATTGTGTAAGTCCCCTTGAAATACCAGCAAAACACATCGAGCCAACTGAGGGTATTCTATTGCATTATCGAAACCTTGGAGTTGAAAGCATGAACTCACTCGCAATCTTAGCATGTTGAATACTTTGTTCAAGAGAGGATAGAGTAGCCGTTGGCAACTTTATTCTGCGGTGGTGCAGTCACGAAAATCACATCAACAGGTTCTATTGACATGGGAGAAGGCACTTTTAATGATGTTCTTTGTGTTCCTTCCTTGTCATCTAATATCCTTTTTGTTTATCAAATCACCCATAGTGGACAAGGTAAAAAAACTGATTTCACTCTTGATAAGAGTATACATAAGGGACTTAGAGACTAGAGAGATCATTACTATTGGGATGGTTGATCATTCATCTCATTTGTATTCCTTTTCCCATTTTGCTTTTGCTTTTGCTTTTGTTGATGATAATGTTCCTTTGACTACTATTTGCACTCATTTATCAAGTGTGAATCATGTTTGTGAGGAGAAGTTTGGTTATCTAAACCTTGGTATTCTAGAGACTAGTGTTGAGCTTCCTACTCTTCTTCAACTATCAGTGCTTCTCTTCAACAAGATGATCATAGTTTTTCAGAACTTGCTTTGTGGGATGAATATTTGATAGGGATCTCTAACTTGTTTGTGGAGTCTCATACTGCAGATTTGGAGTACACATTTGAGGGGGTTTCTCTCCTCTTTGATCACAATTTCAGCACAACTGTTATCCCATCTTCTTTGTCTTTGGAGATTGGCATTCATGAGTTTCCTCATTTCCTTGATTTGTCATGTTTCTTGGTTGAGTTTGAACATGAATATGTTGTGGCTTATTCAAGTTTGGAGACTCCTAATCAGTTTTCCAAGACATATTTTGAGACCTCATCCTTCCACCTTTCAATTGGACATGGAGTGGCTTCTTCATCAACCTATGGACTTGTTTCTTCCTAAGGGCAGGTGTGTTGCTTGTAGGCATTGGATCATCTTTTGTTTTCAGGCATTCTTCATCGGCATTGGATCTTCTTCGTTATGTGGGGGATATCTTGTCTCTCTTTTTCCCTCTTATAGGGGGGTCATTAATTGTATATTCATGATGGATGTAGTCCTTGGGGGGTATTATTGTTAGTTTTTATAATCAGATTATGTAAGCAGAATTTAATTCAAAATCAGACACATAAACATAGAAAATACCTTGGGAAAACCCTCCTCTTGAGGGAGAAAAACCGAGCAACAAAGATCTCTCTTATTATAAAAGATGGCAACAAATCTCTTTACAATGAGGCCACACTCAAGGCCTATATTCAGCATCAACTCTAGATGCAATGATAAACAATAATCTGCTCTTCCTTGATCTTCAAATCTGCACTTAGAGAAAATTCGCAATCTGCTCTAGAAGGAATTCGCACTTGAATGAAGGAAATAATTCGAACTTGCTTGATGATGGAATGAAGGGAAATGACCTTGTATAAATACACAATGAGAGAGAGGTCGCACCTTTACATGTACAAGGTCGGCCACAATAGAGAAATATAATTACAAATAATAATTGCGAATTACAAGGAAGGTCGGCCCAAGAGAAATTATAATGTTGCCAAGTGAAGCGCCTCTTCACTTAATTATCTCAATAAATGCAATTTTATGTCTTCACACGTGGCTGGAAGAATGAGCCCAAAGCTGCTATAACATCAACATTATTGTGTCCTCCATTCATCATCTTTCTTTGTATTTTTCTCTCTTTTGGAGAGGAGTTTTGTCCCACTGGGTTCTCTCCTTTTCTCCATTTGTGAGAGATTGCATTGTACATGGGTACCTAACATGGCCTAGTAATCGGGACCCATAGTCATTTTTTATGTTTTGCATCTTTGCATAATAATCTACTCCCTAAGTTGCACTTAAGGGGGGTGTTGGTGTGAATAATGTCTTATACCTAGCTAATCCTAGCAAGGGGGACTCATTCACATGTTTACTTAGGTCTTAGATGTCTTTCTAGAAGTCTTAGTTGTCTAGATAAGATCTTATCCTATCTTATCTTTTTGACTTTTATTTAATATTGGTCACCTAGGTCATTTAATAGTTGTCTCATAACATAGGATTAAGACACATGTCACAATCTTCTCTAATCTTATCTCTCACCTTGCCTTTATAAGCAAAGTCTCTCATGTACATTTGTATCAATTTTGCATCCATAATCATAGCAAGCTATTCTTGCCATTTTCTCTCTTGTGGAAGATATTTTGGTCTACCAATTGTTCCCAGGGGTGTTGGGAGTCACCATTTACTCCTACAAAAATCAACTTTGTCGCTATGTAACTTTTTTTCTTTTCCTTCTTCAATTGGAATATATGCTCTCAAAAATAAATTTCAAAAGGAAATTCATAGGCCAATTTTATATAAGAACTGCATCATGGATTTCAACTGTCATTGAAGAGTAAAATAAAATATTGTTTATTTTATCATTATGTATCTAGAAATGGGTATTTTTGAAGCAAAAGTGCTTGTTGTTGTGAACTATTAACATTCGCCAGTTACATATCATATAAGTAGGCAATTTCCTAAGTTACCGGGTTCTTTGTTTTAGGTTCTCGTGCCTGCTCCAAGAGCGTTTGGGTCCTGGAGTGGCCTGGGGAGCGACTGGGAGCGCCCAGGCACTGAAAAGGTGCAATGTCAGTCCATTTTCATCCACTTTCTGTGCAACACTTTGAATACTGTCATTTATGTTAGCCAAAGTAATTTGTTTAGTGAATGCATTGTTTTTTCCATGTTTTGAAAGGTTTTCAATAGCTGGGGCAAGAAGCATTAGTGAGGCCTCTTTGTTTCCATGCAAACCTGAGGGACTTGGGGAGTGAGGAGAGATGTTAGTCGCTGCTTTGGAAAAATTATGAGTATTAGTCAAACAGTAACAACTTGATCTTGAACATGGACTAGAGGGGGCTTTTTTGGTTGTGAATTTGAGTGAGAATTTTAGTTATTTAAATATCAGCTCATTGCAGATCTTGGGATTAAATCCATAGTTAGGCTACTGATGTTCATACATACATTCCAATCTCCCTTTTCTTATCAGTATGCTAATCCTCAAATTGCCCCATATTTTCATACTTATTTGTAAAAGGATGGTCTCTATTCATTTTTCTTTCTCTTTTTTGTAAGAAAAAGGTGGTTGTCTCATTCTTGCAAACTCATACAAATTTTTAATTGTATTTATTTCAATTTTGTAATTGTAATGATCTTCATTTGAATTGTGACTCTAGACATATATGATATAATATTGAAATTTTGAACTATCAATTGGCATTTATTTTTATCATTACCATTGATCAATGATTCAATGATGACTGATGAAGTATCATACTATCAAATGTGTTTAAAATTCTATCTTTTTTTTTTTGCATATATATTAATATATATATTATACAGCCGTACCCAAGGACAAAAATTGTCGTACAGGCATACCCGTACCTGATCCCATACCAGAACCAACAACTTAGGTGTGAGTTTCCTATTGGAACCCTGGCTTTACATTTTAGGAAATTGTGAAAGCAATTACTTTCAAACAAAATGTGTTTCTGCACCATTAACTTTCCTTGAATGAGCACCAAGCCTGTAGGCAATAACTATCAACTGGAAAAGACCTCATCTTCTAAAAAGAACTTCTTTATTACCCTACTTTATAGAGGTAATTTTTGTGGGCACCACCACGCTAGACACCAATTTGGTGTATGTGACCCCACTTAGAGGTCCACAAGGAGATTGTTTTATTATGTACCTTATATGTTGTTCATATTTGTACCTCTTAAGGTTTCAACTCTTTGACCAAGCTTGCGCTGAATCAAACATTGCCAATCCACCTTAATCCATCAGCTTTATTTAAAGTTGTTGCTGTTGTTCTGGCCATCTTCTTTCTGGCTGACTATTCCAGATCCTTTTGTTTGTAGGCTAAGTTACTGGTTTGGGTTCAGAAACATGGGTAAGGCAAAAAAGAAAAAAGATTTGGGTTGGATACATTTTGGGTACGTCTATAAAAAAATATTAAAAAATCATAAATATACATATTTTAGCCTAAAAACAGAAATTAAATTCAGGTAACCACATAACGTACATATATAAACAAAATAACCATTAAAACTTTATAAGATCATATATACCTCAATATTAAAAGCTGTAAACCCCTATCAGTGGACCCCACCAAGAGCTCCACTTCATGGGAATGTCTAGGATAAAATCTAGTGAACCATGAAAGCATAAAAAATAAAAAAACCCACAATACTAATATGATGGACACTTTAAAAGGCAGTAAAAACTAAAAAGTAAAGCATGTGTTGTTTTCTTATAATGTGAAGCTAATTCCTGTTCAAGGGTTAATAGGTAAGAAAAAAAATACAAAGGTCATTTGGGGACAGCCTCAAGAAGATTGAAAATTGAATTTTGAATGTACTTCCAAAGGAAATCAAGGTGAAGCAGAAGCAGATTTTGTTTTCCATAAATCAGATGGTGTTTTACTTATGGCAGGGCCTAAATATCTTGGTTTAAAAACCAATAAGAAGAAGAATTAGACGCTCTTCTAGTGATTATAAAAGTGGCTAATGTGTTGGATTTACATAGATTAGAGATTGGAGACTCCAAAATGGCAATAAAAGCAGTCCAAAAGAGATTTCATCCAAACTGGAGATTAAGAGGTATCCTTGAAGAGATTGTAAGGTGGATGGAAAATATTGATTAGGTGTCTATAAAACATTGTTATAGAGAGAAAAATGTAGTAGCTGATTACCAAGCTAATGAAGGAATGCTTCTAAACAATTTTTCATCTTTAGCAAGTAAAAATGCACAAGATTGAGATAATTAGGAAGCATGCTTAACTTCGATTGGCCCCCATAATGAGAGATTGAATTGAAATAGACATGCTTTAAAATTATTGAAGTTGGCTAGGTGGTATGGCATCACCCAACAATATAAAGGTAATCATTTCTTAAACTCTTTAACCTCAGTTTGGTTATGAGTACCGGCAGACAGCAGGATGCACGTTATAAGGGAAGTGGTGATATTTGTCTTCATTGCCATTTGGAGTTTGTATAGTCTACCTATAGAATTGTGTGTTGGATTTTCAGTATTTTATACTTGTGGTAGGATGGCTAAAGGAGGCTTCACCAGGGATCCACTTAGACATGGTCATGTATCAGACCACGGGCTCAAGATTATATTTAAGTTTTTAACTGCTCTTCTCCTCAAGCTTGAAAGGTGATTAAGGTTGTGTTGGGGCTGGATGGGATAAATGACAATAGCAATGTGAGGTCAACATCCTCAATTAGACTGAAGATGAAAGAGGTAGTGGAAAATTAGGAGATTAGGGCTTGTTTGGAGGAACTTCTTATCAATATACATAGGGAGGATGAGAAAGTGGGAGACTATAAGGTGCTGACACAACATGGAAGAGTATGGTAGGAGGTGACATATGAGGGAATTGATAATAGACTCAAGAATGCCAGTGTCTTGGCTCTAATGGAGCATCTGAGATTGTTGAATGGTTATTACAAAGATGTAAATCTGGTGCTGAAAAATCTGGTGGTCATACATCATAATGGGGTGCTTGAGGTCGATAGCAGATATACTCTTCCGGTTCTAAAGGATGAAAGGATTATCTAGACCTTGCATTGAGCAGAGCTGCTAACAATTCCATGGTCTGGAGGCTGTGCAAGAACATGAACTGTTGCAAGTAGGATTAGTCATTGTGTTTGGCATAGGTGTTTATTCTCAAGCGCATGAGTGAAGACCCCTCCGAAATTAAACCGAGAATAACCCAATGCCCATCATTTTCCATGGGTCTTGGGGACTATTTGGGAGATTCGAAGATTTAAGTTTGTGATGGATGATTTAAAGCCGCCATTGGAAACATCCATTCGCAAGAATATTAAACCCCCTGCTAAAGGAAACACTTGGAGGATTAATTAATATGTAGTGATTTGCATTACGCAGTCTATAGACAAGAAGAAGCTGCTGCTTAAGAAGAATAAAGGAGATTGTGGGGCACCAAAGGAAGAATTCCTATGGATTAGGAAGGCAAGTAGGGTACATGTCAACTGTTTGGTGTAATATCCATTGGAAACAATGTATACATGGTGCTGAGCATCAACATTAAGTTCGGTTGCTCAGTGAAGACATACAAATCAATGCAAGGAAAAGGAAGTGCACAGCCAACAATCATATTAGTGTTAAATAATATTATAAAATGGAATTATAATTATAGTTTATTTTTAGTCAAGGGGCATTTAAAGAGGTGTGTCTATTTAGGGAAAGTTCTATTTAAGTGAGGCCAAGCAAGGAGAAAGGGACATATTGAGATATTATTCCTTATGGAGCAGAACTTCAGTTCAATTAACCTGAGGACAAAAACCCTCTAAATTTGGAATTGGAGAACGAAAACCCACAATTCTTTCACACAGAAATTAAAATTGTGCAAATTTGATTAATTTCAATCTGAATTAACTATCCCTTCAACTAGCTTCAAGTAATTTTACAGTTCGCAGGTCCAATCCGATTGGTAAAGAAATACCAGTGTTCCATGGGGGCATGTCCCCCCCTCCTTCCCCACCCCTCCCCCGCCCCCACCCCACCAAAACCCTGCGTTTTCGAGATGGGGACATCTCGAAGACTTGGGGACTTGAGGGGGATGTCCCCCCACCACCAATGTTGTCGTCTCCAATATGCCACCGAGATGCCAGGGACTCTGGGATGTCCCTAAGATGTCTGTGGGACTCCTAGGAGTCTCTTGACTGTCTTGAGGATGCCCAAGAGTCTCCTTCGACTAGACGACCAAAAAGCAATTTTTAAAAAAAAATCAAAATCTTCTTTGAACTTTGTGCCCAAGGCTGAACCCTGATGGCCTATGGGCTCCACCCAAACTCTATAAAACTGCCTCCTATTCTCATTTTAATTCACAAAAACAAATCAACAAGAAGCTGATAGTGTGAGTGTGAGAGTGAGCTGCAAGTGTAAGGGAAAGAGTGAGAATGAAGAGCAAGAGGGTTGAGAAGGAGCAAGAAAAAGAGCAAGTTACACTAAGTTAATGTTTACTTCAAAATTCAAATGGTTAAAACCATAGTTTACATAATCGCTGATTAATGTCTGAGTGGGCGATTAATCGCCAGATTTCAAGCAAAACGATTATTTTTTGCCTTTACTCGCGGATTGCTACAGTGCTTTCAATCGCTGATTATTCCCGATTAGTCACAGGCAAAAAAATGGCAAATAATCGTCGTTTAATCGCTCAAAAAATTGCCACATTTTTTTCCCTCTTTTTTGCGTGGAAATTTCAGTCTTTTCATGCGTTTTTTCCACGTTTCTTCTACTTTAACCCTCAATTTTACATATTTTTACACACCTGCGATTTTCCCTTCGTTTTTGGCGCAATTCGAAGCTTCTATTTTCGCACGACTGGTTGCTATTGGCATCACGATTCACAGCAATAGCTATAGGTTAGGGTTTTTTCTTTTCTCCTAGTTTCATGTTTGTTTCCATGGCTTCATTATTTCGATGTGTTCAAAACTTCAATGTGTTCAATATAGCCGAAAATAGGTGTTACCGTGTTCTCAACTTCTCATATTCGTTTGCTTTTAAAAATAATTTATTTCTTGAAATTTAATCTACGACATGCCAATGAAAATAGGTGTTCTTAGATTCTTTTGCTTCTGAGAACACCTATTTTCATTGGCATGTCGTAGATTAAATTTCAAGAAATAAATTATTTTTAAAAGCAAACGAACAGTTAATGATTATTTTTAACTTTACAATGTACATACTTGTTGTACCCAAACCAAATTTTTTGCTTCATCAAGGCATTTTGCTTAAAAGAGTCTAAACCTTGCTACAATGATGTCAAATACAGTTTTTGGGCAATATCAAGCATGGAGTTTTGTCAGTGTTGTGTTTGTCAAAGGCAGTACCTGTTGATCAAAACTTGAATCGGGGACTCAAAACGAAGCATTTTACGATGGAGGAGCATTTCACGATGATAATTATACCTTTGCATGGTCATTTCAATGACCAAGACAAAGATTTCAATGATCAATTTATGAGGATTTCTCAGGCAAAAGCAAAATTGCGCCCCTGTAGCTCAGGGGCGCCCTTCTCTTTGAAGGCCCAGATTTTATGGCATGTGCTCATAAACGCAATCAATCTCTTCAGAATTAGTTTGGTTATCTGTTGAGCTATCCTGCGAGGTTATCCAAGGTTTACAGCTCCGGTAACTGACGTCAGAAGCTAAGGTTCAGAAGATTAAAAATTGCAAAAGGTGGTCAGTTCACAGCTTTTGCGCCCCTATAGCTCAGGGGCGCCCTTCTTAAAGGAGGTCTAGATTCTGGCATTCCACCCTGTTGATATATTTAACCTCTTCCTAATTGGTCTGGCTATCCGACGAACTATCGAGTACAGACATCTGAGACCCAGAGCTCCAGCAGTCAAGATCAAAAGATGAGGTTACGAGGAGACTTCACATCATGAAAAGTTCTCAAATAGTAAAATTGTGCCCCTATAGCTCAAGGGCGCCCTCCAAAATGACCCCTAAGGTGGATGAGTTTGCATATAAGGTCTTCCTAACATCTGTACTACTCTCGTCCGGTTTCCCAACTCACCAGTCAACCTGTCAATCTGATATTCTGAGAGATCGTGGCAAAGATTCTACTAAGCATGTAAATCAAAGGGTGGAGAAACATCAAACATACAGCCTCTGTAGGCCAGGGGCACCCAGCTTTTAGGCCTGTCAAATGGGGTTATTAGCTTTCGAAGTCTTCACGAGACTTGTGCATAATTACTCCAGCTATCCAACGAGCCCAACCATCAACCTCCGAGATTTGGCAAACACTCGTAAGTGCAAGGTCTTTGCAAAATACTGAAAAACGAAGATAGCTTGAAAAATGGCCAAGTCTAGTCGTATATTTCATCTTGGGAAAGGCGCCCTTCTCTTTGAGGTCTTAGAAGCAATTTTCTTGCTTTGTCGCCTCCAGAGATATCTCTCGTAGGTCCTTCTAGTTACGCATTGAGACAGACGGTGCGTGAATCAGGTCACCCCAACTCCCGATATCAGCAGTCAAAGTAGGGCATCTGGTTGAGAGTTGTACTTTTATCACAATGGTGTTTGGGCCTTTTCAAGCCAGGGGCGCCCTTGCTTTTGGGGTCCTTAATACATCTTTCAGGTGCCTTACGTATAGTCGTTGGATGCAGAATACCTCTAGTCACGCAGTGACCCTATCATTCAGTCAGCAGGGTTCGCCGTTCATCGTCAACAGCCGTTTGAAGCATCAAATGGTAGTATGGAGAAATCGCTGTCTAGTGTCGTAAAATCAATTTAATCAAAGGCGCCTAATTTTTTGAGGTGTTAAACATTGATTTTAGCAGTGATGACTCCCAGCAGACATTTGATCCTTGCTATGTAGGCTTCGCAATGAATATCCCTGTTCAGCCTCAGCATCATCTGGTCACCCGGAAATCAGTGTTGAATATGGTCAGTTGTAACTTTGTAGTCAGCTGCAAAGTAGGAAGTTAATAAAAAACGTAATATCTTGAGCAAATTGACGCCTATGAGGACAAATGAGAACTTTTTGAAATCAGTGAAGTTCACCAGATGAGTCCAAGAACTCAACATGGTTTGTCAACTGATTAAAATAATATTAAATATTTATTTTGCATATTTGAGCATTAAATGGCAATTTTCTTAAATTGGCGCCTCTTTGTGCTGGATTTTCAAATTGCATGATGAATATTTTTATTATTATTTTATTCCGGACTTCAAGTCGGTCTCAGTTCGAATTGGAGGGGTCCAATCAGAAGCTTTCTATTTTCAGTCGAGGTTCTAAATCTTGTAGTCAGCATTATGATGCGAATTTTCTCTATTTATTCGTGGCGCCATCATTAAACATTCATGAAGCTTGAGCAAAATTCGTAATTCTTCAGAGCAGAGGCGAATTTTCCAGAGTTGGGCGAATTTATCATTAGCAATCGAATTCAGAAACATCAAATATTCCTTTTGCAGGTGCAAGTTCATAATTCATCAACAAATTTGAGAAACAGGGGGCGATTTTGGCAAAGAAAGACACAAAAAAACGTCTTTTCTCCTCTCAAATTCTCCAAATTCTCTCAGATTTCAATTCGCATGTTCCTGAAATTGGCAAATCTTGGCAAATTTGATCATCTGGATCGATTCTATATAGCTTCCTCGAATTAAATTCATGTGCTTGAATTTTCAGGAATTTTTAACTCCAGAGCATCAATTCTCAAGTTTCTAATTTTCTCAACTAAAAATTCCTTGCATGATCAAGTAGAAGTCAGATTTTCGCATTTCTAACGTTTTGGGTTGTCTTAGAATCTTTTTCTGGACAAAACCCATATCTCAGATTTTTCGCCGAAAATAACCCTTTGACAGGCTATTTTTAGCCTCAACAGGCTATTTTTAGTTTTCCAAAAATCTTGTCAGAACATAGTCAAGTTCAAAGGTCAACGGGCAAGTTTTTCAAAATGCAGTACACTCAACTCGAATATAGGACCAAATCAGTCCTAACTCATGACTTCATCCGGACAGTTGAGACAAATCTTCACAAGGTGCTGCCAGAGGCAGTCTTAGATCCAGTCAAGATCAGAGATTCGATTATTCAGAACATTCAGCAGTCCAGGTTACTTGAGGCTACTTCCATACCTATCTCCGCTCATTGTGTTGAGTTCATGATGTCTTGTATTAAGCATTACAACTCTGCTACTCATGAGATAGTGTCAAAAGATGGACGAGTTATTTGCAGTCTTAAGCCTCTGGACGTTGAAAAAAGTTTTGGTATCCCTCAGCACCCGAACAGTCTGGTTATTTCTATGGAGCAGTGTGAGCATGCATTCAACGCTGATGTAGAAAAGTGCCAAAACAAGATGGCAGAACGATGGTTGAAGCAAGCAAAGAACAAATTGCCAAACAATGTGGGTCGTGGTGAGTACAAGGATGAGTACGCAATTCTAATTACACTCTTGAATCGTGTCTCAGGTCATTCACATGCAAATGTTTTCCAGCCTTGGATGTATTACATCATTGGTCGCATCATATCTGGGCAGGAGCATTATGACTGGGCATCCTTCATCAGTGATGTTATCCACAAGCAAATCATCGGTTTCCTAGTTGCCCACGAGTTTCACATGTGTTCTTACCTCGTGTACTTGATTGCTTATCAAGGTCAGTTCCGAGGGTTAAACACCGTTGGCATTCTCAGTGTTCAAAAAGTCTATCACTATTATGATCAATTTGAGTTCACTAAGGTTGAACATCACTTCAAGCACGTTCACGAGGCTTTCCTGACTTATACAGTGAGAAATTTGGACCGGGAGTTGCACGTTCGTATCTCGGCAGTTGCTAGAGTAGCAATGGATGGTTGGGCGGACTGGCTCATTCAGTTCCCGACATACACCTATATCAGAGTATATGGATTTACACAAAATCCAGCCATGCTTCCACGTTATCCTTCAGATAGAACAGTTTTTATGGAGTTCCTGAGGCAGTTACATGATGTTCATCGTCATTTACACCGCAAGCATAAACCAGCTGCCAATTTTCCCTTTCAGTTCGAAATATATTGGTGCAAGACGGCAGTTGATGCCAAAGCTGCAGGACAGGAGCTAGAGAGGTATTATCTCAAGTATCTTGTTGATGTACGTGCCTATGATCTTTGGGGTCATTACATGGCACGCCTCGGTGGTCGCGCATATCATAAGCCTTCTATGGAAGACTATTGGGCAAATTGCGTGGACGACTTCGAGGTCCGCAAACGTAGCTATGGCCGCTTCTCTCTCTCATAGATTTTTGTTTTCTTGGCAGAAGATGTGGGAGGTTTATCAGATGATGAAGTCCTTCCTCAGTTTTTCAGAGAGCAGGTTGACACACAACCACTGCCAGTAGTTGATTGGTACGCCAAGGAGTACGCGTCAGTCAAGGAGAGGTCAAGTAGAGTTATTTAGAACAGTATACTTTACCTCGACAGCAAGAAGACCAGGAGGGTAAATGAGCCTAAAGCAGAGCCGCCAATGGTGGATCCTTCGCTACCTTCTTCGTCAAAACCCAAACAGAAGAAGAGGAGTAACCCTCCTGTTGATGTGATTTTTGTGACCGCACCAACACAAAATAAAGTTTCCCAACAGATACTCTATCCTCTCTTAAACAAAGTTTCCTGCATGCTAAGATTGCGAGATAGATCATACATTTAACTCCAAGGTTCCTTCATGCAATAGAATACCCTCAGTTGGCTCGATGTGTTTTGCTGGTATTTCAAGGGGACTTACACAATTGTTCGACAATTGACAGCAAACAGCAGATTAAGGGCTTTCATGTAATTTGGATGATTTGGTAGGTAAGTGCAAATTTCCTAACGCTAACCAAAAATGAA
This sequence comes from Sequoia sempervirens, assembly GCA_007258455.2. Lineage (NCBI taxonomy): Eukaryota > Viridiplantae > Streptophyta > Pinopsida > Cupressales > Cupressaceae > Sequoia > Sequoia sempervirens. The sequence goes on from VDFB02181648.1 coordinate 295,185, forward strand.
CTGAATTTAAAATGAGTGTTAAGGGTAAGAAGGTTCTAATCTACTCTAAGGTGTGGGACATGGCGATCAATTCTTGCAGACTTCAACCGAGCCTTGCTTTGCCTCGCTTCGAACAGCTTCCACAAAACCGGTGCAATCTTCAGAGGAGTAGCGAAAGGTGTTCAGATTATAACTCAACATGCAAGTACCATCAAGACGATGCATACAAACATGTGAATCACAATCGAAGTTAAGTTTGAAAAGTAATCCAGTTGACCACGTAGGGCGAACCCACCGTCAGCGAGCCCGCTAGCGGTATGGACAAGCGAAGTCTTGCTCAAATCGAGCACCACATTCCACAATTACTAAGTACTTGCATGAAATGAAATCTACTTTACTTTAAGCTACTTCGAGATGCTACGTGAATTGGAAGGACGAAGAAGCCTCGACAACTACTCATAACAAAGAAGAAATCACCATCAATGAAAAATTCTTTTATTATGAAAGCATTCACGACAACTTCTTACAAAGTATTCAAAGGGAAGACTTTCCTTCCTTTTCAATCTAAACTATACTATCAACTATCCTACTTTCTATTCTATCAATTTCTCTCTATTCCTTCTCTGTTGTTCTAACTCTAATCTAATGAGGTACAAATGAGGGGGACTCCCCCTTTTATAGTTGGCCAAGTCCAACGGACGGCTCAGATTACAATTGGCTGGATGGCCCAGATTGTGCCACCTCAGCCCTAAACAAGATTCACCCTAAAAACCGCCACAAAGAAGAGTGGGGCAATAAATGAGCAATTTAATGGCCACCATCTTCTAGAAGATTCCCATTTGTAAACGCGTTCACACTGTTCTTGTTCTAACTGCAAACTTGATCAAACAGCTTCAACCTCTGGCATGGCAGGCACATTCTCATTTTGAAATTGCAAGACTACAACCTCATTCTTTTGCTCGACAATGATTTTCTTCTTGATGTGGTTCTTCAACTTTGAAGTACTTGAGTATTATTTCTAACCTTTGGGCCTTCATCTTTTCCAATCTTGGACTTGATCATTTTTTTTGTCACTTGAGCTGGGCATATATTAAGTCTCAACTTTAGCCATTTTCTCCAAGTATTCGCTTCATCTCCCCAAGTCACCACCGTTTAGTCTCTACGTTCCTCCTGCAAAACAAGGAAGGACAAGAGCATCAGAACACTTCATAATATAAATTCACTTTACTTACCTGATTTTCATGCTCCGATCTTTGAGGTTTGAGCGACCTCTAAAACATTTCTCTTCTAGGAAACCCTTCTTTCTTCATAACTTTTCAACATTTGCATGCCATCTCGACGCCTTCATCCTAATATTTGAGTTTCACTTTAGCTTTATATTCTTCATGCCTTAGACAAATTTCATCTTCCTCAAGGGCGTATCATAATTCACTCATCAGCTGGGTCATTGACGGCTTTGATTTTATTCAACTCTGGCTCAAGAAGATTATCATCACGAAGAATTTGAGCAAATTCACCTAGGCAGTCAACTTCAAATTCATCATTTGAAGCATTTTTCCTTTTGAAAACACATTTTATCCATTTTGCCTTAGAAAATTTAAATTTCCTTTAGGAAAAAAATCATTATTTCAAGTGTCGTTCAAAATCTCTATCCTGAAAGCCTTGGCGAAGTGTAGAAGACTTTAAAATCAACTCCTTGTTGAAGATCTTAAATACCCAGAAGAAAAAATTTCCTCAGAACGTGTTGAATTCATGGGTATACAACGAACAGGTTCATTTAATTTTTGAATTTTGAACCTTAAAAAAAATAATTTTCAACAAATTTAATCTTGTTCTTCACATCTGTGAACATTTCTTGCCCTGATTTGAAAATTTCCAATCAACCCTATGAAGCTGGCATCATTTGACTTCATTTCCGGCAAATTCATTGGTGTCCAGGAAAATTTCATCACTTCACCAGACCTAGGCGTTTTTCCTAAGGAAGAAAAAATTTTGTGCCTTTGAAAGATTTTTAAATCACTTAGCACATTTTGAATTTTGCCTTAGAAAATTTTCATTCATCTTCAAATCATTCTGCCTATGGTGAGGAAAAAAATTTTATCAACTCACTTGGGAAATTTTCACCTAGCATACTTTATCACCTTGGGCGCATTTCACTTGTCATGAAGGATATTTCAAACTTCAATGCCTAGCACATTTTATTATTCACATTTCCATCACCTCATAGGCTTAGTATTTCCAACACCTACTTACACCATCTTGCATTTTCAACACCTTTGCAATATTTATCTCCCCCTTATCTTGGCGCATTTCACACTTGACTAGGATATTATTTCCACGCCTAGGCAACTTTATTTCACTACCTTCATCCTACTTCTTGGTGCATTTAGCATATTGAAGGGGATTAATTCCAACACCTTAACTTTGTCTTCACATGCCTTGATATGGGCGCATTCTACCCCTTGAGAAGGATAAACATTTTGACTTTTGACTCTCCTTTAGCTTCCCAAGCATGGGCGCATTTGGCATGGTGTGAAGGATGAAATTCCAACGCCACCTTTGACTTGTTACTTCTCCTTTTTATGGGCGCATTTCCTATGGTGAGGTGGATTTAAAATTTTGTCTTCTTCCTTGTTCTTGCATGGCGCATATTACACTTGGAAGAGGATGAGCATCTTTGACCTTTTGACTTTCTATCTCATGCTTGTAGTATGGGCGCATTTTGCCATAGGAGGAGGATGAAATTTGGCACTTAGAATTTTTTCTTGACATGCAATACCTTGAGGGCGCATATCAGGTATGGAGGTGGATAAGACTCAACACTTAGAAAAAATTTCATTTCATGTCTGTGAAGAGGGCGCATTTCACCAAGGCAGAAGGATATTTGAACACTTAAAAACTTTTCTTGCTCTCCAACTGAAGTGGGCGCATTTTCAAGGTGGAGTAGGATATAAGTCCAGACTTTTTAGCAAAATTTTCACCTCATGCCAGCTCCTCTGTGGCCTGCTATTTATAGTAAGTCCTCTGATTTCCATACTTCTGAAGCTCAAATCAATTTGAAATTTTGAACACAGGACCCTCATGACCCTGTCAACTTGTTCACACTGTTATCCTAAGCTGACCTGCTAAAAATAGCATATTTTTGAAGGTGGTTTGCTATATATAGTAACTGCTTGTTTCTGTGACCTCCACAACTCCGTTTGACTTGAAATTCGAATGACGTGCTCCTCACCATGTGACTTGCCTGTTGACACCGGCGCCTGCCGTTGATTTACTATTTTTAGCCCGTTTCTGAAATGACTTACTCTAAATAGTAAGTGCTTCGTTTGCCTTCAAATTTTACCAGTGGATAGCTTGAAAGACGCTGAACGCAATGGGATACACCGGTTTTCGGAAATTCTAACTTTTTACCCCTTATTTAGGGTTCTGAAGCTGGAAACCCTAATTTGACTTGCATGCATACCAAGTGACCTCCGTTTGTTCCTGTTTTTGTTGCACTGCACTCCGTTTGTGATTATGATGCGCTAGGAGGTGGCTGCCAGAGTGCCTCTGCTAAAAATAGCAAGTTGTTGAAGAAGTGATTATCTTGCTTTGCATGTCACATCATCGTGAAGCTCTCGAAAAACCCACAAGGAATCCTCAGACATGCAAAGAAAACCCTGACATGCAAACCCTAAAAATAGCCTCTGAAGGCTTAACTCTGAAAGTCATTATCTCACTTTGCATGTTATACCATCGCGAAGGTCTCAGAAAACCCAGAAGGAATCCTCAGACATGCATTGAAAAACTCTGCATATAAACCTTGAAATTTGCTCGGGAAGCTGAACTGCTAAAAATAGCAAGTTGTCCGTTTTAGCTCAAATTTTGCACGCGAGCAGCTTGATGTGTTTTGAATGCAGTGTGACTGTTGAAACATCGAAAATGCTAAAAGAACGCCCTGAATTGCACACTTACTAAAAATAGTAAGTTGCCAGAATTTGATGAAACTTCAGTGGAAACTAGCTGGAAGCACACTGACATCAATGTTAGTCTCAATTTTCAATTTATTCACTTCACTTGATTTCAGATTGACCAGAAAGTGCAAACCCTAATTTTAAGACTTGGCCAAATTTCACGTTTAGGCTCACATATGGGCACATACCCGGAAAGGCAGACAACAGAAGAGAGACAGAGAGAGACAGAGAGAGACAAAACCAAAGCCAAAAGACCCAAAATGGAGCAAAAAAATTAGGGGTCCCCATCTTGCATGGGGCGATGTGTGAAAAGGTCACAACACTGAAGAGCACAAAAGATTTACTAAGAGGGGGGGTGAATCAGTAAATCAATCACAAACTTTTATTTCTATTCTTTTTCAAATTTATTAAAATCAACTTTTTGATATGAATCAATTTCCCCAAGTTGACACAACTTTATTGAACTAATATTTTTCAAAGTAGGCACCAACCTACGGATTTACAAAGGGATGATTTAGTAGAGTGTAACCTACAAGGAACACCTAGACCTTTATAGATTTAGTAGGCACCTACCTACAAGGAGCACCAACCCCTAGTGCAAAGAATCAAACCTTGACTTGATGGATGTAAGACTGCCTTCAATCTGATCTTTACAATCCCAGCTCTCCAATCTGCTCTATGTGATAAATGATATCACCCTAAGCCCACACAAAGAGATGGGATACTTGACTGATCTGCTAATCCTCAAAACAACCACACCATCAAACTTGAAAAGAATGGAAAATATATACTCAGATCAAAGTATGCATCCCTTGGAGAGAGAGCACAACCTTTTGTTTACTTGCGCCTCTTCATTTTTTTTTAAATATCTTTTCAAATATGTTCTTTAAAGTCTTCAGATTATCTTTAATTATATCCGTACCTGTTAAGAGAGGCACGTCTTTTTGATAGAAGGACGATATTCACAGAAATGCATCTTTTGTAAACTAATCATGGAGGCACGTCTTTTTGTTAGAAGGACGATATTCACATAAATGCGTCTTTTTGTAAACTAATCATGCCTTTTTCTTTTTGGAACAGTTGTAAATGCTTCTTTGCCTTATTCGCAACTATTCACACGTCCAACTCATACCTTTTTGGAACAGACGTATATTTTAAAAACATCGCATTCTTTGTCTTTAAAAGTCGTATCTTTCAACAATTGTGAAGACGTCTATTTGAGAAATACGTATGTGTTTAATAAACATGCCTTCCTTTTCTTTTAAAAACATACGTGTTATCTTAAACAAGCACTTGTTATCTTAACCCATAATTATGATAACGATCTGAAGTCATCAATCTGAATATGAAATAACTGAACTTCTACTTTGGCCTGACACCATCGATCTGAAGACAACGATCTGAATATTAAATAACTGAACTTCTAATTCGGCCAGACACCATCGATCTGAATACGTCATGATCTGAACGTGTATCTGTATACTCTGTTCAAACTGGAGATGAATACTTCTACCACGGCTTGCATTATCAGATGAATACTCTGTTCAAACTGGAGATGAATACTTCTATCACGGCTTGCATTGTCAATCTGAAGATGATCTAAAACAGATTACTTCTACTTCGGCCTGCACTTTCATTAAAAGAGATTGTGTTCCATAGTGATTTTCTATCATTAAGCACATCAATAAATTATTCCAATAACCTAATTAAACCAAACCAAGTCTTAACATCAACAATTTGTCCTGACATCAATGACAATACTTCTAACAAACACCTCCCAAGAAAATTCAAGCACCAAATAGTTCAAAAGGCAAGGCGCTTGCCATTGATACACACACAGAGCCTGTCAGACATCCTATCATAGAGCCAGTTCAGAGGCCAGTTCAGAATCTGCCAGTGCCTGAAGTACAGACTCGAGTTCCTACACCAGCCCCAGAGCAGTCACCAGTCCCGATTCATATCAAATTGGATTTAGACTCCCCATCTCGCAGCAGCTCCTCTACATACTCGCTCTCGTCAGAGCGTCCTGTTGCTAGTACAGATCCTTCCAGTAGCATTAGCCAAGACTAGTCTTGGATTGAAACTCAACTGGGAAGGAAGAGGAGGCAGCCATCCTATGTTCTTAATCATTCAGACCATAGTTGGAAGACTCGCCCCAAAGACAAACTCGCCAAGCCAAAAATTGGAGAGTTTTTTAAAACTCGCCAAAAACTTGAAAAAACTGAAACTTATAAAAAAAATTATTTTTTTTTTCTTTTGGCAAAACTGAGTTTTTTCGAAAAACTCGGCAAAAACTAAGAAAAACTCGTCCTCGCGAGTTAAACTCAAAAAAACTTTTTTTTTAAAAAAACTCGCGAGTTTTCTGCGAGTCTGCCAACTATGATTCAGACTTTGATTAGGTTTACCAAGATGCGCCAGACAAGAGGATCAAGAACATGGTCCATGTGGAGAGGAATACTAATATGGAGATCATCATTGAGACTACTATACCTCCACAGGGGAAGAGCTTGGATGAGTTGGAATCTCAAGATTACGAGGTTATCACAGTCAACCTTGGTCATTGCACACGCCAAACTCAAGTTGATCTCCTACAAGTTGCTACAAATAGCGCTAGGGATAGAATGCTGAAGGACGGAGAAGAAAAGGCAGGCCTCGAGGCTGAAATCAGACAGCTTCGTTGGTACATTTCTAGCCTTGTACACAGGTCAGATGTTACCACCACTCTCCCACCGATGCTTGAGCCTCCGGCAGAACAGGACCAGCTTAATCACCTAGTTGCATACGGCAAGTGTTTGGAGGAATGGGAGGAGGAATTCATTGCTAGAGGCCGTTCTATGCTCACAGAGCTATATCAGTTGTGGTACAATGCACGAGAGCTCCGTCTACGTCTCCAAGATGAGGAGCAAGACATGGCAATTAATAGACCCCGGGACGAGATTATGATTGCTCACCTAAGTGTGGCATATGAATCAGTCACAGATGCAGAGGATAAAGAGGCTATCTACTCTTGGAAAACACAGTTGGTTTTCAAGGTAAAGATAGAGGAAACTATGGCATCTGAGTTGGTTGAGAGTAGAGAGCACGTTACTAGTGCACTCCGGTTTGTGAGAACCTTAGTATCTCGCTTACCGTGTCGATATCAAATTGAGGGTGGTGCATATGTTGAGCTTACTAATGTATAGTCAGAGCTCCAAGCACTCATTCATACTATTTTCAGTGGGGAGACCGTTGGCTGTAAGATTAATCAACTTACAGTCATGTCAACGTTGTTCGATGAAGCAACTAGGAGTAGAGGTGAACTTCAATCCCAGATCACAGCTGGTGAGGACATGCTACACAGACATAGCATACTTCGACAGAGTATCAGAGCTCCAGACAGTGATACAGTTAACAATCTTGTTGAGGGATTGGTTGCTCGAGATCACGGCCAATAAACTTCAATTCCCACCTCTCAGGATAGACATTACACACAGTAGTTAAACTTGGTGTTATCTTTCCAAGTTAACTCGCTATCTCATCTCATGCATATCTATTATGGGATTAGCTTTATTCACTTGGAGTTGTATTTAGGGTTTACGTTAACTAATGGTAGTATTCCAGTTAACTTTACTTTCAATAAGGACGTGCATGCTTGCACATTGTCCATTTTTAGATTAGATGTTTCGGTTAATTGATGGTAGCTTTCCAGTTAACTGTATAGTTTGCTTTATTAGGGTTTAGCAATAAAATCTTGCATGCATTGTAAGACTATAGTTGACTCAAGGTGATTTTAGGGTTCCCTACACCTTTCGATGTCTATAAATAAGAGTTTTTGCTCATTTGTACATAACTTTTGCACGAGAGAGAAATATATGTTGTGCCTACCTTGCCTTCAATATTGCTCATTTTGTATCTGTTCATGAGTATTTACTATTATGATGAATTGTTATGCCACTTCGGTTTCATGCAATTATGATGGTGAATTCTTGCTTTAGTTAGATATAGTGGCTAGTTTGATCGTAGATTGTATGCGTGTCTCGCCTATGCAATTTATTGTCCTAGTTGGCTATCCTTCATGTGTTGTGTTCAATAAACTCATTCAGATTGAGCTGATAGATGTGCCACCTTGCCTTCAAGTTGAGAATCTATACTTGGTTATCGTGAGATGTGTGTGAATAATAAACTTATTCAGATTGAGTTGATAGTTGTGCCACCTTGCCTTCAAGTTGAGAATCTATACTTGGTTTATCGTGTGTTGTCGTTTCCAAGAAGCCTATTCAGACCAGCAGATAGTTGTGCCACCTTGCCTTCACGTTGTGAGTCCGTACCAGGCTTATCATCAGATAATCATTCTCGCTCCGTTTCCTCATGCTCTGAATTCTTGAAGGGATTGGATAGTTAAAGTTACTTAGTTTTGTGTGTTGTAGTTAAGTCTTGCGAAACCAGAAAATACTTAGTTGCAACATATAGAGTTTTCGTGAAAGCCTTGTACCTCTTACAGCTGAGACAAAAAGACAGGATATAGTTTAGTTTATTTCCCTTTGCAAGCACTTTTGTCAAGCACAACGAGGGAGCTTCCCCTCCTAATTTGAAGAGCACTCATTGCGTAGTGTGCATAGCTGTCTGTACCAACTCGCACTCCAAAGGTGTTAGTTGTTACACCAACAATACTCTGCAAAAAAACATGATTTTATATGAATTTCATATATAATGAAGCCATGAAATCAGATATTTTCATTGGTAGAGTATGTAACCAATAACAATAAAGTAATAATGAAATTTTATAACTTAATCCTTACTCTATTAAGTTATAAAATTTCATTGTTACTTTATTGTTACTGGTTAGTGGTTACATACCCTGCCAAGTTCCAAGTGCCAATTCAAACTCAAAGTAACAATGAAATTTGTAACTTAATAGAGTTTTGCTTATTAAAAAATTAAACCCTCGTTTCAGCACTACTTTGTTTCAAACTTTCATGATTCATCATTCATGCATAGAAATTTTATAACTGGATATTTGTATGCCTAGATATTTGGCACTTGGCAGTTGGCAGAGTATGTAACCAGTAACAGTAAAGTAACAATGAAATTTTATAACTTGGATTAAGTCATAAAATTTCATTGTTACTTTACTGTTACTAGTTAAAGCTTGGATTAAGTTATAAAATTTCATTGTTACTTTATTGTTACTGGTTAAAGTTATAAAATTTCATCGTTACTTTATTGTTACTGTTACATACTCTGCCAACTCCCAAGTGCCAAATATCCATGTAACTAGTAACAGTAAAGTAACAATGAAATTTTATAACTAAGGATTAAGTTATAAAATTTCATTGTTATTATATACTCTGCCAACTGCCAAGTGCCAAATATCCAGGCATACAATTGAACTCTATTAAGTTATAAAATTTCACTGTTACTTTACTGTTACTGGTTACATACTCTGCCAACTGCCAACTGCCAAATATTCAAGCATACAAATATCCAGTTATAAAATTTCTATGCATGAATGATGAATCATGAAAGTTTGAAACAAATTAGTGTTGAAATGAGAGTTTAATAAGCAGAAACAAAGCTCATATCATCATATTTCATCATCATTTTAAAAGTTGAAATTTGAGCATGTTTACTCATATGTATGCAGTTGCACTATGCACATTATCACATTGTATGTAAAGTTAAACAGACCTCATATGTATGACAATTTAGTTTTAAATTTTTAATTGTTCATCATCATTTTAGTCTTATAGAAGTTGAAATTTGAGCATGTTTACTCATGCGGAGACATCTACCTCAACATCTGCGGGTTGAGGTAGATGTCTCTGCATGAGTAAACATGCTCAAATTTCAACTTCTATAAGACTAAAATGATGATGAACAATTAAATAATAAAACTCATACCTGTCATAGATAATTTAATCTTTCATTAATGAGTAAACATGCTCAAATTTCAATTTCTAAAATGATTGATGCTAATATGATATCACGATACACTGATATGAAACAAGAAATTGTGTGATTGTGTGTGTATAGATATGTTTGAGTGTGTATATGCATGCAAACTTGGCATCATGTGTATGTGACATGTGTATAGATATGTATGTGTGCACAGTGCAGTCTTGACTCTGCATACATACATACCTACACACACAAACATCATACTTACAACTTACACACACATGTTGCAAACTTGCATGCATACACATATTGCATACATATATATCCACACATACACACAACTTTTGTTCATCCACATAGATTGCTCGCCCATCTACGAACTATGATTGAAATTTTGAAAGTCTCAAAGTACTTTTATAGTGGAATATCTGCAATAAATTATTAAATACAGTATGGAAATTTTTAGCAATTGCTATGTAATGATAATCTGCTGCTCCCACCTGCAAATTTGCAACAGTTAACAGGGTTAGGACTTAGGACTTACGACTGCAATGCCAATTTGCATACAAGTAAATTAAATCAATGTGCATCCAACAAAAAATACATATATAAGAATGAAAAAACTGAAATTAGATAATGATTGAATAAAGTTAAACAATTAGTTGATTGTTCCTTTGTACTGGATCTGTTACAACTTACAACTTCTAATATATTTATTATTCAACTTCTAATATTATAGGTTCATATTTAATCACAATGGCATCCACCTCTGCATCTGGTTCGGACTCAGTTGCCACAAGTCAGCCCATTGAAAGGAGACCCCCTAGTAGCCGTGATCCTACTTGGAAACATGGTTATTCGGGCCAGTACCAAGGAGTGTTATTTGTACTCATTGCAAGAAGAGGGTTAGTGGAGGCATCAATCACCTCAAATACCATCTTGTTGGTATTCCATGTCGTGATTCAAAGGCATGTGAAAAAGCCACTGAAGAGGTGCAACGAGAGATGTTAGTTGTTCTTGCAGCACTTGAAGAAGAAAAAATAGAGAGGGAAAAGGCAAAAGCAGCCATGCAAGAAGCCATTGCTCCTAATTTGGCTGAAGATTCTGGGGTGAATATGCAAACTAAAAGCATTGCGAACTCTAGTCGCGGTCCACGTTTACGTGCAGGTCGCGGTACCCCATCCACTTCATCCAGTTCGAGCAAATTCCAATTTTTTGTGCCTAGAAATGTTCTAAGATCACAACCTTCATTGGAAGGTACTAGGTGGAATAGGAAGGTGCACAAAGAAGCAGACAAGGCTTGTGCAAATTTTTGGTTTTATAACAACCTTCCCTTCGATGTGGCAAGGAGTCCATATTGGGAGTGTTTGGTGACAGCATTGACAATTGCAAGGAAAGGGTACAAGGCCCCTAGTCCAAGAGATCCAAGTGGCAAGTTACTTGAAGATGCTATTGTAGATGCAAAAGGAATTGTGGAAGATGAAAAGAAGCAATGGCAAAAGTATGGATGCTCAATTCTTTTAGATGGCTGGACAAATGGAAGAAACCACACTCTTATCAATTTTATAGTGGCTTCAAATGGTGTGATGGTTTTTCTAAAGTCAATTGATGCCTCCAACATAATAAAGAATGCAGAAAATTTGAGCTTGATGTTGGAGCAGGTTGTTTTAGAGGTGGGCATAGAAAATGTTGTCCAAGTTGTTACTGACAATGCAACGGCATATGTGGCAGCTAGTAGATTGCTTCAAGCAAGGCATCCAACAATTTTGTGGACCCCTTGTGCAGCGCATTGCCTTGACCTTCTTTTGGAGGACATAAGCAAAATTGATTGGGTGAAACCAATTGTAGAAGAAGCAAGAGACATAACAAAATATATATATATATATATATAATCACCCATGGGTTCTTCAATTGATGAGAGATCGCACCAAAGGGAAAGAGCTTGTACGATCGGGTGCTACAAGGTTTGCAACTAATTTTCTAACATTGCAAAGTATAACTGGTTTATTGACTTCCTTGAAGTGGATGTTTATGAGTCAACCATGGGTAGACTTAACTTACTCAAAGAAGGCTGATGGAGAAAAGATTGTAAAAATAATCTTTGATGGTCAATTTGCAACTAGAGCATTAGAAATTGTCAAGGTAAGGTGTAATCCTTTATTCTTAATTTAAAATTGTATAAGTATTTTGTTTTATTGTAAGGTGTAATTTAAATTTGGTTTACTTTGTACTTTATAGGTGACTCAGCCATTGGCGAGGGTCTTGCACTTGGTGGATAGCGAGAAAAATGTGATGGGATATATTTATGAGGCAATGAATAGGACCAAAGAGGCCATCCAACACTATTACATGGGGAATGCAAATAGATTTACCCCTATTTGGGAGATCATTGATCGAAGGAAGAACAATCAACTCCACCAACCCATTCATGTAGCGGGGTACTTTCTCAACCCCAAGTTCTACTTCTTTGATGGCTTCACGGATGTTAATGGAGAGGTTATGGAGGGCCTATTCACATGTATTGAAAGAAAGACACCTGTATTTCAAGTGAGAGACCTCATCCTTTTAGAGTTGCAAAATTATAAGGCAGCTAGGGGGCCTTTGTTTTCTTCCAAATTATGTGAACGAGGAAGAGAGATCCAAACACCAAGTAAGAGAAAGTGAAGCCTTATATCTTGCAAGTTATGAATTACAATTATTATTACTTATTACAATATTGTTTATTAATATTTACAAAAACTTGAATATCTTATTTGTAGGTTCTTGGTGGGAAGATTGGGGTGGGAAAACCCCAAACTTGCAAAGGCTACCCTTCGAATTTTGTCTCAACCTTGTAATTCTTCTGGCTGTGAACGGAACTAGAGTTTGTTTGATGCCATTCACACGAAGAAGCGCAATAGGTTGACTAAACAACGCCTTAATGATCTTGTTTTTGTACAATATAACCTTCGGCTTTACACAAAAAATGTTCAGGACCAGTCAAACGAGCTCATTGATTTGGATGACACTGATCCATACAATGAATGGACCGTGCAAGATGATGAGGCCTCCTTGTTTACAAAGGATGAGATTGCTAATTTCGAGAGGCAAGCTATGGAGGATTTGCCTGCAACAGAAGCAGGGGAGATTGGATTGGATGATATTGATGTGGTGGAGGAGGAGCCACTACCACCTACCAGCATGGTGGAGCCACTACCACAATCTTCTACGGCAAGCAGGTAGCCAGAATTGAATGCAAGGACCACACCCTCTACCTCCCAAATTTTCACTAGGTTGGGGAAGAGGAAATTGTAATTGCCTAGATATGAAATTTATGATGATAATTTTCAAATACAATCATCATAAATTCATTATAGTTATTAGCAATTTCACTATGCGGCTTCATTTAAAGCCATTTTGTAATCCATATGTATTTAACAATGAAATTTAATATAAAACACTCCCTCATGGTTTCTAGACTCATTTGATGCATTTTGTAATTGAATTTTGCAAAAAAAAAGTGTTTTTATAAGAAATTTTGCTACTTTTTAAGTTGCCAAGAATTTGCCGAGTCAAGAATTTTGGGCTTGCTGAGTATGTAAACTATGGTTAAAACTAGTTTGCCAAAGTTTGATTTGTAATTCTTATACTTATACATCTTTTTATACCTATTTCTTCAAGTACTATATGTATTTCAGTGTCACCCCTCCCCCCTCCCGCACCCCCCGGCTGCCACCCCACCACCGTTCCCAAACTTAGGCCCTTGGTCCCCCCCTCCCCGCATCCCCCCTTCAGGAAACTCCGTCGAACTATGAGAAATACTTAATTATTTGCAAATACAAGTTGATTATCCAAGGATTGATTATAAGGTTGTGTGACTTGCTGCAATTACTCATAATTGGACTAAATCTGATCCTGACTTCATTTCTGATTTGTCAGATTATATGGTGAAATTCTTTGAGCTGAGTTTTGAGTTGAATTTAATTTAAACCAGGAGAAGATCAAATGTTCTATTTGGGATATTACATAGGTTCCATTCTTAAAAGGTGAGGGTGCCTGATTTGTCTTAAATAGTGTCTGTGTGTTTGTGGCTGGTTTTTGACCTCTTATGTATATGGTTGTTGTTCATATATTGGCCCAGCTACACCCTCTGAGGGTTGCTCAGGCTGTCAGCCTTTAGTATCTTCACGTCTTCTGGTATGTAATGGGCCTAGTTAACAAGTGTGGTATGATCTGTGGAGGTATAGTGATGGTACTAGCTGCAATTTCTCAACTGTTTATATGATGGGACAGGTCCCCTTAATAGAACCCTGATGATTAAATTGAAAAAGAAATAATGTGAGGCCAGAAATAATTGCTTTCTAAGAGAATTGCAGCAGATAATCCTCCAAGGCTCGCTGTAGAAAGACAAGTCATAAGACTCAAACACCTGAACAGTTCTCCCTAACTTTTAGAAAAAATTAAAAAAAGGTGAGAGAGGAGCATACAAACTTAAAACAGAAGAAGCGCCAACATTAATAACAACTCCAAAACACCATTTTTACACAAATACTCATCAGACAGAAAAGTAAGTAGAAGAAGAGAAGCCTCAAGGAACAATGGCCTTCCTACCACATTCTTGTCAGCTTAACCTGCCATTAACAGAGAAACTGTGTTTGTAGAAGCCAGGTGCACGAGTGTTATATTTTTTCTTTCCATGAAATGTGATATAAAAAATTAGAGTGCAAAGAAAGAGCACTAAAAAGAAAATTAAAATAAAAAAAGGCTGCAGTTCGTAGTTGGTGCAGACTAGAAATGGGATATGATATACACAGGCAAATCTAGAGCCCAAATCTCATGCCCAGCCTGCACTAATTGCAAACCGGACAATGAACACAGATTGGCAATGGACTGAACATGGATCCAGGGGTTTTTCTAAGCAAACCAGTAGCTTAGTTTCTAGGACCTTGATTATTCCCTCCAAATCTACAATTTCTTCAGAAAAGGCACCAGTTATCATTAATTAATAATAAGCAAAGAAGGCATGTCAATTATTAAACCATTCATCCAGTTATTAAACAATTCATTATAAGGTGCAAAAAGTGTGGCTTCAAGAAAAGTGTGAGGTCCCTTTAGAATTCCATAAGGAGATTGTTTTGCCATTTGCCATATATATTTTCAAAATTATAATTCTTTAGGTTTCAACCAGTTCACTTTAATCCATTAGCTCTATTTTAATTTGTCACTGTTGTTGTGGCCCTCTATTTTCTGGCTGATTATTTCATTCAAATCCTTATTGTTTGTAGCCCCTTGATTATTCAGTATTCCCTCTAAAAATATGATTTCTTCAAAAAAGATGCCAATTATCTTTAATTGTCAAATAAGGCTAATTACTACATATCATAGTCACCAGGAAACTCTGGTATAAAGATGAGGACCATGTCTGAGTGTCCTTTCCCAAATCAGTAATAGTAAATGTATCTAATATTTTTAATGTACAGGAATAGTCATAAGCCTTATACAATATTAATAAAGTTAATATATTATATTATAATATAATAATAAGTTTTTTTTTTAGGCTGCAGCGGCCCCCTATAAATTGCAGCGCCTGGTAAACTTTTTAACGTGACCGGCGGCGCTGGCACGACACGCCCTCCGGTACCACGGGACGGGGGGAGACTAGAACTTGTGACCAGCCTCCTGCAACAGGAAAGACTTTAGCCAACCGAGCTAGAGCCCCCGCCCATAATAATAAGTTAATATTAATAATTGTATTAATAATAATAAAATTTGCAGAATGAGATGTTTGGCTTTACATCTGCCAATTGCATTTGCTTAAATGTTTCCAAGGCCTTTTCAACAAAAAAAAATTGAACATGTCCTGCAAGAATGGCCTTCCAAGAGACGACATGTTATTGAGGCATTTTGTCAAAAAAATCCCATGCCTTGTGTATGCTTCCACACTTGGCATACATATCTATCAGGACATTGGCAAGTTCCAATACCTAATAAAAATCCACTATCAATTAAGCTTTGATGGCTTGCATCCTCAAACTCAGCAAAACTTGGCGTTCTTAAAATAATATAAATTTTATGCAAAATACAATTACAAAATGTATCAAATGAGTTTGGTGGGGTTTTGTGGATACTGCCCCTAGCAAGGTCAAGGGGCAACACCCCTCGTGGGGGAGACTGTAGTGTTCCCGGCGGGGTTGAAGGGCAGTGCCCCTCATGGGGATCTGGGGGTAGTGCCCCTCGGAAGGTCTGGGGGCAGAGTCCCTTGCAGGGTACAAGTCAGGGTCAAGGGGTGGAGTGCCCACCACCAAGCCCAAATGAAGGCTTTCAAAAATCAGATTTTTTCCACTTTTTTCTGCATCTCCTGCATTTCTTAAAAAGTCTCAAAGATTCATCAAGAATACCATTTTATGTATATCCTGCAATTATCATATTCCATGATACCACATTTTTTGAGGCCTTTTGTCAAACAGTTCACGTGTATTGTATATGCTTTAACATTTTACATACATATCTAAGATGTTGATTTGAGTATGCTGGCAAAAGTGAAATGATCAGTTTAGACACCTGTTCATTGCATTTCATAAGTCAATTTTCGTAAGGATACCTATGTTTTCTGTTAGCTGCAAATAAGGCATTCCACAAGAAGAAATCTCATTCTGTTAGCTGTAAATAAGCCTTATCAAAAGACATCTCATTTATGCTGCAGCTCCAGTGGCAAAACAATTAAAAAAAGCAGAAAAAATATTAAAAGATCGTCAGGTTTCCCCGCAGAATCAGAAAAATCCATGAAAATTTGACACAGGTTCACCCATGTTTGTCTAGGACGAACCCACAAGCCAAACTGCCATCCCTGGCCAGACCCCCGCCCGCACTTGGCCAGGATCTGGACCGGAATGGATCGTTCCCAAACTCACAAAGTCTTAGGGACAAAGCAATAACATAGAAAATCATTCTGGGAATATATCAGCAAACCAGAAGATAAAGACTTTCCAAAAAATTGCAGTTTAATCAGGAAAAAATTGGGTTGGGGTTAGGGTTTTAAAAAAGGGAAAAAATAAGGTTAGGGTTAAGTTTTCAGAAAAAATTGCCATGCAGTCAAAAATGGGAAAAAACTGGAATAAATTGGCAATTAAAGGACAGAAGCAATTTTCAGCAATATGCAAAGCCTACATCATAGCAAGCAATTTTGTGATAAAACCATGATTTTCTGAGTTAAAAAATTGCCCACAGAAGCAGGTGGCAGGAATGATTTATTGTAATTTTTGCTACAGTGACAAGTACAGTATATTTCAGTGTTCCACGGAAACGCGTTCCCTCCCATCCTCCCCCCAAACAAAAAAACTGGTCGCGTTTCAGAAACGGGGATGTCTCAGGGACAGGTACTTGGCGTTTCCCGCCATCGGTGCTCCGCCGGAGACAGGGAGACGTCTCCACATCTCCCAAGGAAACTTGGAGACGTGGAGATGTCTCCACGCCCAGGCGTTTCTCGGGAGGCTGGGAGACGCCTAGTCGTCTCCCGTCAAGAGACGCGTCAATGGACGCCATAAAACAAAAATATATATATATTTATTTGTTTTATTGTTGCCTTAATTTGGCATGGGCCCCACCCCTTCCTCTAAAACAACACAAAACCTCTTAATTTGATTATTTCAATCACATTTACAAAGACTGATTTTTTTTGCAGCCAGCTGAAGAAGAGGAAAAACAGTGAAGAAGTCTGATTGAAGGAGTGAAAAAAAGATTGCAAGTGTGATAGGAGTGAGAAGGAGCAAGAAGAAGAGGAGGAAGAGGATTCTGCTTCATTTTGGAGAGATTTTTCAAGCACAAGGTAGGGTTTTTGAATTTTTTTCAAATTTCTTGTTGTTTTTGTTTTATTTTCTGAGTTTAAACTTTTCATTTTTTTTCTTATTCATCTCAAAGACTCAAATCAGATTTGATGTTGAATCTTGAGGGAAAAATGATGAAGATGAATGAATCATTCATCATTTTTCCCTCAAGATTCAACATCAAATTTTTTATTTTAAAATTTTAATATTAAACTTGTTTTTTTTTCTTATTCATCTCAAAATCAGATTTGATGTTGAATCTTGAGGGAAAAATGATGAATGATTCATTCATCTTCATCATTTTGCCCTCAAGATTCAACATCAAATTTTATTATTTGTTAATTTAATATTTTTATTTAAATTTTTAAATAATATAAAATTAAAGTAGGCTGATTTTTAAATTATAAATTGTAAATTTTGTTTTCAAAATTAAAATTTCAAATTTGTTATTTCAATTTGTATTTCATTGTTTCAATTTGTTAAAGTAGGCTGATTTTATTTTAATTTTGTGAAATGCAGTGTCACTTTCACGATGAGCACCCAAGACGTGAGTGGGGATGACATGGAAATCCATTCTCATAGTGAACATGATTCAGATTTTGAACCTGAGAATGAGGGGGATGACCATGGGGCTGATCCTGCAGCCCAATCTAGTTCCATGGCGAGTGCACCAGCTAGTACAGGCTGCCCTTCAGAATTGTTGGCAGAGTTTGCTAGGGGTCATTTTGATCCGAAGTCTCCTCTAAAACAGTTTGCTACAAGAATACAAGGCACATCACAATCAGGTGGGGGAACAAGGAAGTGGAAGTGCAACATTTGTGGGACTGATTGGTTTGGTAGCATCACTCGAGTGAATGCACACTTTCTTTTTTGGACAGGAAAAGGTGTGGAGCCTTGTAAGTTTTTGAAGGAGGCTCAAAATATACAATATAGAATGGAGTTTAACAAGCTTTGGGGCATTCCAGAGGACACAAATATTTCAGTCCCTACTACTTTGACTGCTAGGGCAGCCCTTCAGCAAACCCATCATGCGTCAGTGCCACATACTTCTCAGACGGGAGGAATGATGTTTGGATCTTCATCCACTTCCACTTCTAGTGTCGCTAGGGGGACAGCCACAGGGAAACGCAAGTTGCAGACATCACAGAGTAACCCCATAGCTAATATGTTTAATGTGCAGCTGAGAGATGAGATAGATGAATCCATTGGCAAGTTCTTCTTTGCCAATGGCATTCCATTTCATGTTACACGATCTCCTTATTATAGGGAGATGATGGCTATGGTGGCGAAGGGAGGAACATCATATGTGCCACCAGGTGAGACGAAAATGAGGACCTCAATCTTGGATAAGTGCTATTCCAAGATCAATATTTTGATGGAGAAGATGAAGGCATGTTGGGTGGCATCTGGGTGCAGTATAGTTATGGATGGGTGGACGGACATTAGCCATCGTCCACTCATCAACATCATGGTCACATGTGCAGAGGGCCCATACTTCCTTAGAGCAGTTGATTGTACAGGGCATCGCAAAGATGCTAATTTTCAGTTTCATGTCCTCAGGGAGGCTATTGAGGAGGTTGGGCCACAAAATGTGGTCCAAGTAGTCACAGATGCAGCCCATGTGTGTAGAGCAGCAGGGAAACTCATTGAGGCAGCCTATAGACATATTTGGTGGACCCCATGTTGTGTGCATGCCATGAACAATGCACTCAAGGACATGGGGAAGATTGATTGGATTAGAGGAGTGGTCACCGATGCGAGAGATGTGCAGATGTTTATCTGCAACCACCACACTTCCCATGCACTCTTCAGGACCTTCGCGAAGAAGGAGTTCTTGAAACCGGTGGAGACCCGATATGCATCATATTTCATTCTCTTGGAGAGAATGATTGAGTTGCAAGAGGCATTGCAACTCATGGTTATGACTAATGAGTGGAATAGGTGGGTCGAGGCCAAGACAGCACAGGGGAGAAGGGTGAAGGAGATAGTGAAGAGTGATGTGTTTTGGACTGATGCGAAATACATTGTCTCCATCATTTCTCCAGTATTCCAGGTTATCAGATATGGGGATGGGGATGCACCTAACCTTGGAGAGGTGTATGAGTGCATCGACTCTATGCTTGACCAGATGAGGGTTGTTGTGCGAGTGAAGGACCCCTCTCTAGCATTCTACAATGAGCACATCTGGCCAATCATTCAGCGCAGATGGGACAAGTTGAACACTCCTTTGCATATGGCTGCCTTTGCCTTGAATCCTAAGTGGTACATGGCTAGACCGGGTAGAGTGACACCGATTCGGATGATGAGGTGAAGGCAGGTTTCTTTAGGTGCATAGAGAAGATGTATGATTCTACAGATGCCAGCACAATTCGCACTGAGTGGACCAGATTTGCCACTCTTAGAGGCTATTCAGATGCAGCAAAGGTGGATATAGTTTCTATGGCACAGGAGGACCCACTTTTGTGGTGGAATTGTCATGGTTCGAAATCTTTGACCACCACTCTAGCTATTCGTCTGCTATCCCAGGTTTCCAGTTCTTCAGCTGCTGAGAGGAACTGGTCTACATATAGCTTCATCCACTCTCTTAAGAGGAACAGACTTACCTCTAAGAGAGCAGAGAAGCTTGTGGCTGTACACAGTGCTTTGCGTCTCATGGACCGCAAGACAGTTGTGTACAAGGAGAGTCCAGCGGCACGATGGGATGTGGAGCCAGAGGAGCCTTCACAGATTGATGAGGATGATCCTACCACTTCAGATGCAGGGCTGGTTGGTGTGAGCTTGAGGGATCTTGACCTTGTGGAGTCCAGCAGTTCCAGTGATGAGGAGTTTGTAGATGATTAGAGGCCTCCATTCACTACATTTTGAGTTTTGACATTTTGGCATTTTGTCTTTTCATTTTGTAATGATGAATCATGTAATCAATTAATCATCTTTATAGACTTTGTGATATCTCATATGACATTAGATATTCATATTTGGCGATATAATAGAAATCTCCAATTTGACAATTTCATTTGTCAAATTTTATTTAGCAATTAGCATTCAAATATCTTCGTATTTAGATTTAGTATTTCAGATTTTGCCATGTTATAATTTTACTAATTTCCTATAGTTTCATTTGAAATGTAATTCTTATACTGTTATATTGTTATACATCTTTTCAAAACTAGTTTTTCAAGTACTATAAGTATATGTATAACTATATCAGCACCACCACCCCACCACCACCCCACTGCCGTCCCCCCGCCGTCTCCCCGCCGTCCCCAAACTTAGGCCCTATGTTCCCCCGTCTCCGAAACGCGTTTCCCCGTCCCCCAGGCCCATGGAACACTGGTATATTTTTGGCAAGACTGAACAATGTTTCCTAACAATTATTCATTTTTTAAATTATATTGCAATGTCTGAATCATACTAAAGTCAATTCAACAAGACAAACAAGAATAGACCATCAAATTAGTTATGCACCATTAATGTTATATACTTGTGTCTCATTTTCCTAGTTCTTTGTAATGCAATATTTACTAGGTTGTAAGGTTCTCAAAATCATTCAATAAGATGGATGAAAATAGGATGGCATTTGCAAGATGAAATCACTGTTAAATATTAGGGTTATTTATTTTACCATAAGGTATAAAGATGCAAAATAAATCTTAGTGGCATTCCATAATATGATAATAAATCAATATTCTAAATATTGATGCTCCTATACAAAATGACATCCCTGCATACATAAAACAATATCATTCTTAAGACTGTTGATAACTCTCATACATAGAACACCCTTACCTCATCAATAAGACTTTGATCTGAATCAACAACAGTGCCATATTCTACATAATGGCTTCTTGGCTGCCATGAAACTGGCTCTAACTTATTCTTTTTCTTTGCTGGACGAAATACTTTTCCAACAATTGGAACAGACTCTGGGCCTGACAACCTTACAATTCCAACAGCAGATGGTTGCCCACCCAGGGATGTTGCAATAGCTGCTATTGTATCAGAGCCCTTAGATGGCTGGTACAATTTCTGTGTATCAATGTTGAAGGTGCTTCTCTCATCCTTATGGTATTGAATAGTTTCAACTGAAAACAAACATCAAAAATACAAGTCAAACATCTACCTTAATAAGAAAATGACCCTCACATAAAACTATACTTTTAACAAAAATGGGAAATCAAAAACCCTGAAAAGATTAAAATCAGAAATAAAGACTTCAATCACTCAATGTGATCTAAAAACTAAAAATCTTACCCATGAACATGGTGATAGACTCCAAAATTGTATGAGTGTTGCAGATGTAGATCATCCATAATATAAATAGAAATGTACAGGAGTTAGTGACATGAGCAACGAATCTTTTAGTGGCTACATGTTACCATTTGACTTTTTTTGACATTTCTATCCTGTGGATGTTGCTAATTTTATGTTATTCACAAGTGTCCTATTTGGCCATATTTGATGGATTTCCCTTGGTCCAGACACAAAATTGCCTCTTCTTAGAAAATTCAATTGTTTAGAATATACATACATCATGCCATTGTATATAACAATTTAGGACCTAACCACCCCAATTTTATTAGGGTATATTTTTTATTTTCTTAGACTTGCCCCTATTTTGAAGTTTTTGTTTACACGTTATTTATTGATAGGAAATTTAGGAGAAGAATTCCCATACAAGTTATAAATGGATAGGGAAATTTAGTCTGTAAATTAGAAAAACAATTGGTACATGAAAAATATCACCATCCACTCTAAAATTTCACTTCCTTCCCTGTAGTAGATTCATCAAGATTTATATATAATTTTCAAGAGGTTATTTCTTAAAATATACCCTAGTGACATGTACTAGAACAGAAACATTGGATGATTAATTCCAAGTGTAAACAGTTAATAGGAAGAACAAATTAAACAACAAATCTATAAAATTATATGCTAATATACCCTAAGCTACCAAATCGCTGGAAAACTAGGCTGATTCCAAGTACGAAACATCCTGGAATCGGAGTCTGCATGGAATCAAAGCAGAATCGGCACGGAATCGGTTAAGGTTTGGAATTTTGGTCCTTATATTTTGCTGACTTTCTGACCTCTGAGAAACCCTAAACGACATTCTTTACACCCAAACATTAAAAAACTTAACAATCATTTCAATCTGTATTCCAAACCCCATTTTGTTTCAGCTGAAAACTATGAATCGAAAAATAGCACTTAAACTGTCTCATTGCCTTTGAAAAATAATATTTAAATTGTTTATGTCCAGGTCTCTCTTAATCTGATGTGCTATAGTTTTTGTAGGGGATAAATGCAATGCATGACAGGAATAAGCTCATATTTATTTTATGTTTGTCAAAATCTTCTCATCGAAGATAATGACAAGAATAAGGGACAATTCTTAGTTTCATTTATATTTAATGTATAATTTAGAATAATTTAATAATTAATATTATAAAATAGTTCTTAAATTTAAAATATTATATATTATATAAGAATAATTATTTTTTAAATTTAAATTATTATATATTATATAAGTATATTGTTTATTAAACTATATGTTAATAATTATATAATAAAATTATAAATCAAAAATAATATAAAATTTAAAAATTATAAATTAAAAACTTGTTTACTTATACAGCATTAATAAATATAAATATATTTATTTTTAATTTATAATGTATTTTAATTTTTAATATAGTTAATATATTTAATTTTTTTTATATATATATATATGCACACCAATGCGCTTAACCAGCCAATGACACCAAATGGCCTTCCTAGGTGCGATTTTGGATCAACGGTTGAAGGTAATATTGAAGGAGCATTGAGGTCAAACTTGGAAGGCAATAAGATGGATTTTGGGTGCATATTTCCTGGAGGATGAAAACTGATACAAGGTAAACACAGACATCACCTCTCATTTCATTGCATCGTTGCTCAACCTAGGGGAGCCAAAGGAGGTGATAAAGGTACTTGTTTTCACCCTGTTCAAAAAGCACAAGATGGGAGGATTGGACGAAGTCTTATAGGTAGCAAGGTATGGTGTGGGGCTGCCACGGCCAAAAGACATCCCTCTGGTGCTAGAAGAAGCAGTAGTAGTAGAATGGTTCCCATTTCTTGGCAATTTCAAGACCAAGACGTTAATGCAGCACAGGGCGCTAGCAATGAGGGGTTGCCAATTCCTGAAAAGGGTGAGCAACCTGGTACCTGTTTATGACTTGGAGTGGCTCTGTGAATTCAACATCACGCCAATAGGAGGCAGGTAACAGTTTTAATGTTCTGTCAAAAGTTTCCTTTTTGTAGGATGGTTATAGCATAGCTATATATAAAGGGCTCATTTTTGCTCGAAGAGCCATATGTAAAAGCAGCTTAATGGCTAAGCCAGAATACTGGCAAAACGATGTATCTATCATTTTTTAGTAATATAATGGAGCAGCCCTAGCTGCAACTTACATAGCAAAAAAAATTAAAATATATATATAGATTTTAATTTTTAATTTATAATTAATATTTTTAATTTTTAATATATATATTTATGATTTTATATGTTTTTTGTAAGGACGTACCCAAACGTACTCAATCCACCCAAAAAAATTATCCATACCGGCATACCATACCCATGATTCCAATTCCGATTCGACAACTTAGAATATACCCAATGCAGTCAGCATTCTTCTGGATTTAGTCACTTCCTGAAATGGAGACATGATAATATTGTTCTAAGAATTGTAGCCTAATGGCAAATGCTTTAAATGGAAGGTAACAATCATGCATTCAAACTGCTTAACTCAATGCATTGCAAAAATGACATCAAGAAACCTTCAATAATAACGTGCCACTTTGACTTTTGATATTTCCCAGTCAAAAGAACTATGTTCATGCATGTATCCCAGAACCCTCACACTTGGATGGGATCGTTCTAATGCACAAATTTAACCAATATTCCCAACTCCATACATTTCATAAGGTCGCCCAATTTTCTGGTACTTCTACCTCTTGATGAAAATCTCTAGAAACTCCCTATAAGTGTTCCCAAAGTGATAAATTGAGTGGGATTTAGATACAAAATAGCCAGAAGTTCTTAGTTATCTCAATCAAGAAACAAGCAACTTGGCAGAATATCTCTGCACACTGACTGGTTTTAATCTAAGTTACTAGTTTGGGTTTGGGTTCTGTGGTATAGCAAAAAATTGGGAGGCTTGGGTACTTTTAGGTACGCCTGTACAAATCAAATAAAAATCATAAATATATTCATATTTTAGCCTAAGACACTGAAACAGGAATTAATTCAGATAACACTTAACATACATATAAAAAAAAACCAACACTGAAACAGGAATTAATTCAGATAACACTTAACATACATATAAAGCAAAACCAACATAAAAATTTATAAGTTTGTATGTACCTCAATATTAAAAGCTGTAACCCCCTTTCTGTGGAGCTCACAGAGAGCTCCGATTCATGTTGCTGTTAGATGGAAAGAAGCATCTAAGATAAAATCTAGCAAACCACAAAAGCAGAACTAAAACCTACAATACCAATGCAGCATATACTTAGAGGCTATGTCACAAGGTCTGTGTTCATGTTTGAATTTGGTGCAGAAAAAATTCAGAAGAAATTCATCCACTAATAAAATTCGAAAAAGAAACTGTGATTAATTTCAAAAAATATAAATTTGTAATTTTTTATTTTTATTTAAATATATTATATTAAACTTAACATTTAAATTATTCGCATTCTAATAAATTTAAGAAAAATTAGGTTTAGTATCAAAATTTTAAATAAATTAAAAAATATTAAGATTTAAATGAATTAGAAAATATTAAAAGCTAAGTGAATTTTAAAATATTGAAATTAAACAGTCAAAGATTTTAAAATATATAAAATTAAATAAATTTAAAATATTAAAATCTAAATCTAACCTAAATATATTAGATTAAAACTAGTTTATAAATTGATACCAAAATAGAGAATGGTGTGTGGGAGAGGCAAGTGCAAACAAGAAGATGAGGAAGATGCAGATGCGCACAAAGTGGAGTGGCACAATTGCAAGCAAGTTGGGCTCACTCCTAAACAAATCACGTGCTTACCATCAAAAACTGGGAAAGTGCCTCTTAGAATTTTTTGACATCCACTAAAACCCTCTTCTCTGATTCAGAGCAGACTCTGCCTGAAAAGAACGCTGAAGGGAATAAGGTCTATCAAGAGTAAAAACACCCAAAGCAATTCAAGCAGTGTGAAAACACCCCCAACCCCGTTTGCTACTGTAGTGAATTTTGTAAAAGACAAACCATACAAGTTTCCCCAAATCTGTTCCCCTTTCTAATTGAGCAAAGTCCACCATCTCCCATCATTGCGAGGTTAAACAGAGGCTGGGGGAAAATGGGATCCCTGAGAAGGACGCCTCTCTGGTTTCTTACACAGGCTGCGCTTCAAATGACAAAGCGGAGACTCTTGGTGAGGTGGAATCCTTTTCCTTGGGGGCTGTGCCTCTAAAACTGGCCGAAGTGATTGCAACTTTGATCCTACATGATGTTAATATAAATTCAATAGAAATGGAGAATGGTAGAAGGTCTTTGATCTGCAAATGTTTAAGAAAGAGACCCTCCTTTGAAGATCTAGTTCTTTGAATGAAAGATGTCTGGAAAACCTTTATTTTTTTGTGAGGAACAATTGATCATCATTTTTTGGAGAACAGGGCTCTCTTCTTGTGCCCTTGGTCTCCTGTTTTTGAACCAGACACAACTCCAATTATGAAAGTCCCTCTGTGGGCTAGACTTTACAATCTCCCTTTCGTTATGAGAAACCAAAACTTGATTCAGGAGTTGGTGAAAATAATTGATGATGCCTCCAATGGTTTTCAAAAGAATTTCATGACAGTTTGCATGATGATAGTTTTATCAAAGCCACTCATCCATTCCATTAAAATTTTATCTTCTCATGGTATTTGGAGCCAATTCATCATCTTTGAAGGTCTGCCTTTCAGATGTTTCAGATGCAATCAACCAGTGGACAAGGTAGCAGAGCACTTTTCTATAAACTCAATGGGTTCTTACATCGTACAGTTGCTGCAGTGGGTCAGAAAGAAGGTAGACCATATTGAGATTTTGTCAGGTGAAACCTTGGTCTCTCCTCTAATGTGCAGTGAGGAAGAGGGCTGCCAGCCAAGTGGAATCTCAGCAAAATCTGATCACTTAGTGCAGCCTGATTTTCCGACTCCAGTTTCAAATCAGTATGTGCTTTGAAAGAGTTTTGAGGGGACAATACTTCAGGTTCTAGAGGATTCCCAGAAGGAGCAGGTTGCTAAAGCTTAGGAATAAAAGATTGATGAATTGGTTTCTACAGATATTTTAACCATCTCTCAAATGTAATCTACAAATACCGAAGCCAATTGTGGATCAGTCAAATGCTAAGGAAGGATGATAGAAACTGAACACTTATGTTCGGAAGATTATAACTCCTAGTGAAGGGCTCTCAATGGACTATGGAGGCCATTCTTTCCCATAAGGGTAGAAGGACACTTTCAGCCAAGGGAGATTTTGATTCTGCTATTTCAGGTTGATCTTTCCTTTCTTAGTCTTTATGTTTCTTCAGACAGCTGAGTCCCTTTCTTTTCCTTTGTATGTAATACAGTTCTGGTTTGGGAGAAGGCACCAATAGATTCTCTCATTTTACCGAGCAAAACAAAATAGTTTTTAAATTGATATAGTTCTAATATATAATATTTAAGAGCAATTTTTAAATGCAGCTTAACAGCCAACAACTGCCCTTCAGGACCACATCAGCTGTGGCTGGCTCTGTTTCAATTTTTCCTTTTATATTTTGAAACAAAAAAATGATAACATTGACATTGCTTATTAATTGTTTCCAAGAAATGTAAAGACAAAGAGAAAATTACAGTGCAAAGAACAAAAAAACAAAATAAAAAACGTTGCAGTATACAGATGGTTCGGTCTAGGTGCAGGTTTGCATTGTCTTGTCCTTGGATGTACCCAGCCAAATCCGCAGCTCAAAATTCACACCCACTGCAGACTGGACCGTGAACCCAAACCAGGCATGAAGCAGATCTGGATCCATGGATTTTCTGAACCAACCAGTAACATGGGTTCTAATCTAAAACATGCAGTTGTAGGATAAACTCTCATAACTAAATGTTCATTTGAGAAGATAGAACCACAAGAAATATTATCCAAAAACATTAACTACATCGACTAAAGGTTTTCACTGAGGCCATGTCCTACATTGCACTGAAAATTGGAAATAGATACCTTGAAACTTTAAAAACACAAAATTTAAAAGCAGAGATGGCTGTGTGATGTGTCAGATATTAGCAAAATCCTTGAAGTGTTCTTCTTAAATAGCTCAGTTAAGGACTAACTCACATCATCTTTGGTGTGAAATGGGTAGATTGGAAGAGGCCAAAAGAAGAATGGGAGGAGTGTGCTTGCAGCTTTTGCATAGCTGAGGCAGTTGAATCAGAAAAGCATTTTATTTTAGAGAGTGAAAGCTTACAATAACATCCAGGCCACTTACACAAGTACTTTAACAGCAGCTTCCTTAAAAGACTTGTTCAAAAAGGAGAAGGTTGAGAAAACAGTGGAGTCATCACCAAATTAAATAGCAGAAGACCACCAATTCAGAAAGCTTAAAAAACAGGGTTTTCTGACCCATGGGCTATCTTTAGCCCTGTGGACATTAAAAATCTTCCATTTATCTATCTTAATGAAACTGAACAAAATGCTGTCAAACTTCTGAAAACATCATCAGGGACTCTTGGAAACAGTATAGGAAACCCTCAGAAAAGCTCACTTCTAGTCAACGAAGCTTATTAAGCTTATCGAGAATTGGTAGAAACTGAAAGACACAATTTGCATTTTCCTGAAATATTTCCAAAAGTTCCTGAACTCTCCAAGAGTTTCTAGGAATGTCTGAGACAGAGTAAGGTTCCAAATACTGAAATTCGGGGATGGAAACGTTCTAATAGTTTGATGATCAAATACCTTTATTTTTCTAAATACAATCTGCAGTAACATATTGAAGTTCCAAATTTATCAGCTAAGTATCTCAACAGAATAACTAGCCGTAATTGTGAACTGCACATATAAACAGATGGATTAGCGGGGGTTTATAATCCACAAACTCTGGTAGGGCTTTTTTTTCATTCATGTAAATTATATACCCTCCATATTATTCATTTCAGGCTCAATAGCCACTCTGATTAATTCCATTCTAACACCTTGTATGTCATGGCCAGATTTTACTAAACCATGGCTGTCAGAAGATACCACATGACCAGCATCGTCCATACCCATCAATCAATCTTTGGCTGCTTCTCTTACAGCTCCCAAGTCTCTTTAATCCGAGCAAACTTTCTTTTTAATGCAAAGCACCTGGCCAATGATTCTATTCTGTTGAGGAAAATAAATTATATATGAATATTTGAAAAGAACAAAGATAAAATTTAGTATTAGTAATTGCTATATCCAATCTTAGTAGAGTTCACTGCAAATTTAATTATAATGCAATTTATTTGCAACACTTTTTTCTGAGGAAAATCTTTCAGGTGAGATATTTATTTAGCATATAGTTGTGGCCTGTCTTTCTATTCATAATATAAAAAATATAATACATATCCTAATAGTTGAGGGAAAGACATTAAATTTTTTATTAACATTTATAAACATTGACCAATGTATTAAGTTTTATATTAAAATTTTCCTTGATGCATTTCAAAATATTCCCAGTTGATGAATCTAGTTTTTAAATGTATAGTCCAATTTCATCAATTCGCCCAAAGAAAAGGCCCATAAATTTTTGTCAAGCTCTAATTTGAGTATTTAGAAGCCAATTGAAACCAAGGAATTGTGGCATATTGGTAATGGTAGAGGCGGCCAATGAGAAGACTGTGACTAATCCCCCTTATTGCAATAAGATAGCCCATGATTATAATGGGCATGTGCCATGTGATAAGGTTGTGCTAAACCGATAATAGAGTTGATTCAGCATGCCCACAGTAACAAAACACCTCCGAATAAGGGGGTGCTGAATCAACTCTATAATCTCAAATAAGAACATTTTGGCACACACATTTTAATATTTGCTGGGCCGAGCCCAGAGGACTCATATGCTACATAAGGTTTGATATATAGGGTTCTCTAAAAATTTTAACAATATGCTAAATAAGATTCCCCGAGGGTTTTACTAGGATTTTCCTAAAGGAGTACTCGCTTGTGAAACCCTAGCCAAAGAGGGTCTAACAATCATTGCACAACTCGATACCCAGCTGAAAACAATAAATAAGTACACGTATGCACAACAAAAGCACACCATAAAATGGGTTGCATCTTTCAATTATGTTATCAGATGGGAATATAATGCCAACCAAACTAAATCAAAGGCCAAACATTGCGGAGGACGTTATTCATTGAAAAGATAGCTTGAGAAGTCTTACCTTGTATAGTTTGAGAAGCTTTTACTTTGAGTTTGTTCTTCTCCTCTTGGCAGCATTCTGTTGTAGGTACCTTCTTTACATTCTTGTTATTATATTGACACAATGCTGCAAATCTTATCCGTCTGTGCGTTTGGCTGAGAGCAGAACACAAGCTTAAATACCGAGTTAACATTAATATTTTCGTCATAATTCTACAGAGTTGTTATCTGCAATTGGTAATTGACTGTTGTTCCCCTCAAAGCTTAAAATCCCCAACAATTACGTTGTCTGATATTAACTTCTTAAATTGCACAATGGTGGGAAGCGTATGTAATTACAGTAACTATTCTTCAAATAATGAACGAAAATCTCAATAGCCAAGATAAAAACTCTGAACTCAAAAAGAAGGATAATGTTTTGAAGAAACATAGATGAAGGTTTATTCGTGGTGCCGGACGACCTCCGAACTCGGAGGATTTGTCCTCACATATATCTTCAAAATAGATGTAGAGAGTAGAGAGGTAGAATAATGAGATTGGAAAATTATTTATAATCTTTAGTTATTAGAGCTTTTCGTTGTGTTTTATAGATGTAAATTTGGATTAGTAGTATTTTATATTGCAAAATAAATTGAGAAAATTCAAAAGCGTTTGATCATGAACAAGTTCAAAATAAAAAAGTTTGGTTTCGTATAATGTTATGTTTGTAGGATAATAAATATTGTGAACATGATTAGTTATTTGTTATGTAGTCAATTGGAATATAGTTGTAAATTTTAGTTATGATATAAAGTCTATGTATACAACATGTAATGCAAAAAAAATGAATTGAATAGAATGATTTTCAGATTGGTATATCTTTTGTTGTGATATTTTTAATTTGTTTGGTAATCTTTAAATCCATCATTTGGTATCAAAGCAAAGATGTTACTATGTCTTTAATATGTTGTGAAGTTGTTTGCAATGAGTCTTTCAACAAGGATTGAAGTTGAAGGATTGGAAGGAGGAAAGGGCATAAAAACAATGTAAAATGTTGTAATCCTTTGTCCAAGAAGTTGTTGTTTGTAGCTGAGATGGCTCTTTTGATTTGGTTTGAGTTTAGACTTTTGAAACCTGATTCAGAATTGGTTTGATTCCATGAATTGTTCAAGGTGTGTGTAATGTCCCCTTTTTAGCTCGCATCAGTTTCTCTTGGATTAGCTATTTGACTCTCGTAGGCTAATGGAGTTGTTTAGAGAGCCCTCGATGGGTGTTGTCAGATTCTCTAATGGCACTTTGTGGTGTTTGCTTCTCTAGAGTTAGGTGATATTGTGGATTTGTCTTCAGAAGTTGATTTGGACTCGTTTTGTACACACTTACTATTTATAGTAAGTCACTTGGTGGATTGAATCCAGTATTACTATTTGTGGAAAGGCACCTAAATGCTTAGTGAACATCATGGTTGACCCCCTGGCACAATCAAAATCAAGAAATGATGATTTTTAATGAAGTTATGTATTTTTAAATATTATTAAAGTTAGCCTTAATAATAATTAATGTTTTAAAGGTACATATCATAAAGTCATATTATGACTTCATTTAAAATGGGGTCATTTAATTATAAAAGTCAAATGATAAAAGTACCTTGGTTTTGGCACCCTTATAATGAGACTTTTGAAAGTCATCAAAAGCAAATAAAATAATATATTTAAAAAGTCAATTACTTCATTGGAAATTATGCCTTTCTAGGGGAGTATAAAAGCTTTTTCAAAAGCAAATGAAAATTCATTTTCTACACTTGTCGTTTATGAGCTTTTTGGCATTAGAAGAAGAGAAACCAAGTTTTTTGCAAATGTTGGCATTGGAGAGCATAGTTGCTTCAATGTTCGAGCTTCCTAAGGTTGTGAAATAACTTTTGAAGGTTGCATATCTGATTTGCTACAATCAGCAGTCATATTTGAGCATATTTGTGAAGATTCTTGCAATTTCTTGAAGGGTTTGCTATCTAAAATCAAAATACATTGTTTGTTGATCAACATTGATCATCATCACCTTGTTGGGCCATACATAGCATCAACTAGAGGTCGTACATCTCATCTTTTTACAGGTTGTATAGTCCTGTAGCTGAGGCGTGTTCTTCCTAGGTCAAATCGCCTTGTTTTGAGAGCTGAAATCACTTACTAATGGGGCGACTAGAGGACTACAATACACCAACAACATTATTATGATGGAGAACTCAATCAACTATGCAAATCGACCTCTATAGGGTTTTCCAGTTGTTGAATATCATCTTTAGATTTTGTAAAGCAATCAATCCCAGCATTCCCTAGTTTGAGACATTGTTAAACCATCATTAAATGTATCTATTGTTAGGAGATATTGTATTTGCTTATCTGAAAACAAATTTGAGCATTAAAGTTTGAGCATTCATCACTCTATTGGCTACATTACTACTAGCATTGTTGAATTTGCATTCCTTTAATTTCCAAGCATTTAGTATTTGCTATAAAACAAAAAACAAAAAAAGAATAAAACCTCAAAAAATACAAAAAACCGAACTTTAAAACATAAAAGAAAAATTAGAACAATAGTTACAAAGAATTTATATCAAGGAGAACAAGGGTTCTTACAATGGTATAAGAGTGATCTCCTGCCAAATTGTGGGGTATCAGTTCATGAGCAGATAATTTAGACATTACACTAGGGGTACAGAACAGTGGGAGCCACATGTTATTCCTAAAGGTGAGACAGTTTCAGGGGTATTGGGTATACATCATTCCAGCTCCAACTCAAGTATTAGTGTGACCAGCATTATGACTGACAGGGATAAAGGACATGCACGATCACTCAGTCCTGATTTAAAAGCTAAGAGGATATTCGACAATATGATGGATATGATGTCGCAATTGATGGGAACTATGCGACAGTTTGTGCCACCCTAGCACGCAGGCTACCAAGGTCAAACAAGTGGTACACAAGGTTTGGGATAGCCACAGGTGGTTGTACAACAATCTACTACCTTTGTTGGGTCAGTTCTCAGACCCAATCAACCTACTTTCGCTCCTAGGGAGGAGCCACAGGCCCCACAACCTCTGCTAGTTCAGGTGCCAGAGCATCATGTACTCACTACAGGAGACATCACTAGGCACTATGCAAAGTATATGACCTTAGCTCTAGATATTAGGGAGGCATTACCACTTAATCAGTTTCTAGACCAAAAGAAGCCTCGAGGAGGTGGTGGAGTTAGAGGAGAGCAGAGGGCACATCATGTACCACAAGCTACTCGATATTTTTAGTAGGCAATTAGTAAGGTCACTTTGCCTCACTTTGATGGCAGTGACAAGTGTACAACTAGATCATGGTTTCAAAAGATGGAAAATTACCTATCACTGAGGCCTATGGATAAGAATGAGGCCATCAAGTTTGCTACCTTGCACTTAGACGGTTTGGCACATGATTGGTGGCATCATGGTATGGTCACCCTACAACACCACCTTATCACAAAATAGAGCTTGCACAGGTTGATTGAGCGATTTGATAGGAAAGACCCTGAATTCTATTTTAAAGAGCTTGCACAGCTCAAGCAAGTGGGTAGTTTGGAGGCCTACATCAGTGAGTTTTAGAGGCTTTTAGTGATGGTACCTAACTTTTATGAGAGGAGGTTAGTTATCTTATTCACAAAGGGGCTATTTGAACCTTTGAGAGGATGGATCAAGGCTTTTGATCCCCCTTCATTATAGGGGGCCATGAGAAAAGAAAGAAGTGTGGAATTTATAGCTCCTAGAAGCAAGTTCACACCTAAGGCTTCTTCTTCAAGTAGAGATAGTAGGTTATTTTCCAAAAGATCAGGAAAATCAAACCCTAAAAAGAAATTTGTAGTCAAGTTTGACCAAGAAACAATCAATGATTTGAGAAGAAAAAAGTTGTATTTTTGGTGCAAAGCTCCATACACTCAAGATCATGATTGCCCCTTGAGACCCAAGGAAAAATCTAAGCAAATGAAGTGGATATATGCTAATGAATACCAGTCTAATAATTTTGATCAGCAATTTGATCATAAGGATTCAGAGGCAAAAAGTCTTCAAATGAGTCTAAAAATGTTGAGGAAGTGAAGGTTCCTAAAGTTCACCTTACTAGCATCCAACATGAGGGCTCTCTTAGGATGCATGGAGTATTGGAAAGTCAAAAGGTGATAAATTTGTTGGATACAAGTGCTACGCACAACTTCATAAATGAGAAGTTGGTGGCTAGGCATGGCATTCAAACAAAAGAGTTTGAAGGAATCAAGGTGAGAGTGGCAAATGATTACAAACTTTCGTCTAAAAAAATGATTCCAAATCTCCCTATGTGTCTAAACAATTATGACTTCAAGGAAAATTTCTATGTTGTTAACATGGGAGACATGGATGTTGTCATGGGCATGAAATAGCTTCATGCCATAGGGGAATTCACTCTTAACCTCCATAAGATGGAAATGAGATTTGAACCAGATGGAAAGAAGCATATATTTAAGGCAATAACAAATGGTGGGTTGAGGATGATATCATTTAGGAGGATGGAGATATTAATCCACCATGAACAGGTGGAGTGGGTTGTAGAGTTGGTGATGATGCCTACTCAATTGGAGCAACAAAAACTGAGTTATCCTCCAAGTATTCAAGAGTTGAGAACCAAACACACAAAAGTGTTTAGTGACATCCCACTAGGTAGACCCCTAGTTAGAGGTATTGAGCACATTATTGAGTTAGAGGAGGGTGTAAAACCTGTGATGATTACTCCCTATAGGCATCTGAAACGGATGAAGGATGAGATAGAGAAAACCATTAAGGAGTTGCTTGATATGGGCCACATCGGGCCAAGTAAATCTCATTTTGCTATGTCAATGGTATTGGTTAAAAAGAAGGATGGAACTCTACGCATGTGCATCGACTATCAAGCATTAAATAAGAGGACCATTAAAAATTGATACCCCATTCCTCGCATAGATGAGTTGATAGATGAATTACACGGTGCTTATTTCTTCTCGAATATTGATTTAAGATCTAGATATCATCAAATTAGGGTCAGAGAGTAGGACGCAGAGAAGACAACATTCTAATGCCATTGTGGTCACTTCAAGTTTTTGGTTATGCCTTTCGGCTTAACCAATGCCCCTGCCACATTTTAGTCTACCATGAACAGAGTGTTTCAGCACCAGTTAAGGATATTTGTGCTTGTGTTTTTTTATGATATATTGGTTTATAGTAGGTCATGGGAGGAGCATCTTGCTCACTTGGATGTAGTGTTAGATATTCTTGAGAGGGAATCCTTGTACGCCAAGGAATCCAAATGTGCTTTAGGTCTATCAGAGTTACTATATCTTGGCCATATCATTAGCGTTGAGGGTGTACGTATGGATCCAAATAAAGTCTGAGCTATCATTGATTGTCCTACTCTTGAGAATCTCACACAACTTAGAGGATTTATGGGATTATTTGGCTTCTACTATTGCTTTTTCAATGGGTTTTCATGGCATGTAGTGGCCCTCACATATTTGAAAAAGAAAGGAGCTTTCATTTGGATTGATCAGGCACAACAGTGCTTTGAGAAGTTCAAACTTCTAATGAGTACATGCCCAGTTCTCGCCATACCCAATTTTTCTAAACCATTTGAGCTTCAGTGTGATTCTTGTGGTGAGGGAATTGGTGTAGTGTTAATGCAGGACAAACACCCCATTGCATACGAGAGCAGGAAATTGAGGGGTCCTGAGCGGAGTTACAGTATCTACGATAAGGAAATGCTAGCCATTATGCACGCATTGGCTAAGTTCGGGCAATATTTGGTTGGCAAAAAATTTTGTGTGAAAATAAATCATAATAGCTTGAAGCATTTCCTAGGACAATGAGACCTTAACGATCATCAACAAAAGTGGGATAGTAAACTCCAAGCATATGACTTTGACAAGGGACTTAGAATATAGTTGTTGATACACTATCACATAGACCTCATTTAAGCTCCATGGTTGAGATTACAGTTGATTAGAGGCACTTGATTTTAGCAAAGTATGCCAAGGACCCTTTGGCCTCTAGCATCATCGAGGGTACAATGCGGGATAGTAGATACTCTGTTATAAATGAGCTCATCATTTACAAAGGGAGGATTTTTTTGTTACCAAGTTCATAGATGAAGAACAAAGTGTTGAGAGCCTTTCATTACCTACTTATGGCAAGACATCCCAGCTACTTAAAGACTTATAGGCAGATATGGGAGGGTTTTACTTGGAAAGGTCTCAAATATGAGGTTCTTCAGTATGTTAGAGAGTGTCCTATTTGTCAGCAGAATAAACAAGAGCACACCTATCCTGCAGGGATTCTTCAGCCACTTCCCATTCTTGAGAGGAAGTGGGAGTGTTTATCCATGGAATTCATTACGGGCTTACCTAAAGCCCAAGGTAGAGATTGTATATATGTGGTTGTTGATTGACTTACGAAGTTTTCCCACTTCTTTTTTATCTCATCTACTTATTCAACTGCGTAGGTAGCAAATATTTCTTCCATGAGGTGTTCAGAATACATGGTTTACCTAAGAGTATTGTCAGTGATAGAGACAACAGGTTTATGAGTCATTTCTGGTAGGAGTTGTTCAGGCTTAGTGGGACCTATATACACTCAAATTTGGTCTGGACAAGTTATTTAATTAATAATCTTTAATTCTTCTACTTATAAATAAATTGAAAAAAAATATTTATATAGTTCATTTTCTCTAATTCTTCTTATCCTAAATCATTTTCTTCATGTCTTAATTAAATGAACAAATTTAATTAGTTTGTTTTATTTAATTAATCTCCTCTCATTAAATTTGAATTTTAAATTCAAATTTAGGCACATTTCTACTAACTTCTTCCACCTTCCACCTCATCATGTGTCTCAAGAAATTAAATATTTCTAATATTTAATTTGGCATTTATCCTCAACAAATTCTAACCAATTTGGGACACTTGGCCTTCATCTCCATTTTATTCCTCTTCACACTTGGTAGCTTGTTATTTTAAAGGGAACATACTTCCCCTTTTCTCTCTAACCTCTTCATCTTCAACCGTCCATTCTCCAGATCAAATCCAAACCATTGATTTCTGCTACCTAGGCTCATGCCTTGGAAAATCTATAAATAGACCCTCATTTACAACAAAAAGAGAGAGAGTTGAGCATAATTACACTCTCCAAAATTTTCATTAGAATTGTCATTTTAGTGAGCATTCTAGTATTTTCATTTTAGCATCAAGTAGTTTAATCATGTCACTTCCATTAGCAGCATCTTAATTCCAATAGTTTAATAATATCATTTCCATTAGCAACATCAGAGCAACATCATTATCTTTGCATATCATCTTCAGCTAGTTTAGTAATCATGTAGTGTAGGAAACATCTCTTGCATTTCCAACATCTCTCATTCTTTAGGTTGTCATTTGGAAAGTCATATGCACAAACAATCTGAGAGAAAAATGAATTAAAGAAACCTTGGAGATAGAGGACAATGAGACACCATTGGAGAATCATTTGTTTCAAATTTATTGTTATTTGAATTCCTTGATATAATGTTTCATTGGTGTGTTGTATAGCTTTTAATTGCTTATTCACATTATTCATACACACATAAATTGGCGCCCACCATGGGGCCTAGCCCCGTTTTTAACATTTTTTGGCAAGTTTTCATCAACAAGTTAGTTCATGAATCTCGATGTAGTGCACCCAAAGCCTCTTTCAGCGTATAGGTGGTGACTTTCAGTACATACAAGCCATGTTCTAGCACATCTGCAGCCTAGATCAGTGCATATACTTGCTCTTTCAACGCATACATAGGATTTTGATTTTCCTTTTTTATTTTCTAGAATAGAGAATTTAGCGTGTTTAATAGCACATATACTGAATCTGTTAGTGCATATGCTCTCTATTTTAACGCATATACCTTTATTTGCAGAAATTTAAAATTCCTAGGGGCTGATTTGTATCTTTATGTTTTGCAAGTGCTTTATACGTTGTCAAAGACATATTTAAGAGTACTAATGGTGTTTGCAGGGGATGGAGTTATTTTCCTTTGATTAAATTAGGCATCTAGTTTAATTACAAGGTTAATGAACACCATGTATGTTGTATTTGTAAAGTGATAGGCCTATGCTCTCCCCTTTATGGGGTGACCAGAATACCAGACTCACTATTTCATTTTATTGCAATAGAACCTTTAGAAAGCTTACCTTAGTGGGAAAAAGCAATCACCCTAAGGGAATGACCTAAGTGGGAAAAACTAAAGCCAAGCATTCCAACGTACTATAATCAAACGTGGATCCTGATGAAAGTCACATTCAACGGTAGTGTGCATTGATAACCATCCCTCAAGGAGGTCTCCTA
Source organism: Sequoia sempervirens (assembly GCA_007258455.2). Taxonomy (NCBI): domain Eukaryota; kingdom Viridiplantae; phylum Streptophyta; class Pinopsida; order Cupressales; family Cupressaceae; genus Sequoia; species Sequoia sempervirens. The sequence continues at coordinate 333,588 of VDFB02181648.1, forward strand.
AGGGAGTTTATCATTTGTCATACTGAACAAAAACCCTTACTAAGAACTTTAAGTGTAGTAGCCAGTTGAGTCAATTTCTAAACATTATAATATTCACAGTGCAAGGGGAGGGAAGAATCTGTCTCCAAGATACTCACTATATAACTACTAGGGATTTCTAGCCAAAAGTGAAGGAATTAACTTTTGGTTAAGACCCGAAAAAGGAAAAAACACGGGTGCCCTCTAGGGGGTGACAGGGTTATGTGAGCTGACGTAGTTCTAAGATTTGGGTTGTGATGTTATTAATGACCCTTGACATTAGAAGAGTTTGAATTATCTATTTGCTATTGTTCAATAATAGTGGAAATCAAAGGGATCAGACCAGATCCTAGAACATACACTTGATGTTTAGATTATAGGATGAAACAACTTTTTTATTACTAGCTTTTGTGTTTGAAATCATTGTTCAAAAGGTCATCCATTAAAACACTCAATTCACTGATTCAAAAACAAGAAAACCAAGAAAACTTTCAAAACGGTGACCATTTCCAGTTTAGCGCATAAACTTCTTATTTCAACGCTTTGAATTCATATTCCAACGCATATAGGTTCTATTCTGGTGCATTCATCCCATATTTCAACACATATAGGGTTTGTTCTTGCGCATTTACCCCATCTTTTAGTGCATCAACTTTTTGTTCTAGTGCATTTAAGTGATAGTCTAGCACATCCAAGTTCTATTCTGGTACATTTATCCCATCTTTCAGCGCATATACTCCCTATTTTAGCGCATTCACCTGATACTCAAACAAAGAGCTAGATTGACCTTCTATCGAAAACTAGAGTCATATTTAGGGATCCCTTTCAGAGAAAAGATCATTCCTCATCAAAACATTGGTTTAAACTTGAAGAAACTGGCCTTTGCAAGTGTAATCCCTTTAACTAAACTTGGATCAAACAACTTAAAGTGCCTAATCACCAATCTCATCTCTGATTGTTAGTTGAGTTTCACTATCAAGATTTATCATCCTTTATAACGAAACAAAACACTATACATCAGATTTAACCTAGTCTCATCAATAGGATCTATCATCCTATTTGACTTAGGTATTTCATTGGCACTCCCAAAACAAATATCAAAATGTAGCAAAGCTCTATCACTTGCATGCCCATTTTAACAAGAGCTCAAAAACAAAAACTCAGAGAAAAGGAAGTAGAAACCCAAACCATCATGGCAGAAGGAGAAGAAAATCCTTTTTCACAAATTTCACCAACCTAAAATAGATGAGATAACTCATGAGGACATTCAACAAGCTCAACAAGACCCAAAATTTCATAACTTCGTGGAAAAGATTCTAGATAAGGATGGAGAGAAATACTTTTTGATGTTAGAAAATCAAGGTGTAAAACTTCCCAATGATTTTGATGTCAACCAATTGAAGGGAGCTCCCAAGAAAATAGAAGTTGATTCATGAATTACAGATCCATTAATGCTTTAACTCAACAAATGCAAAATCTTCAACAACAAATCCAAGACATGCAAAGAGGAACAACAAAGAGATATGTGTTGCAAGATATATGTCCTTATCCATTTGAAAAAAGCATGAACATGATACCTTTTCCACCAAATTGTGAACTTCCAAAATATGACAAATACAATGGAAAATCTGATCCTCGAGATCATGTAAGAGAATTTTGCACTATGAGTCTAGAATTTGCACATGAAGAAACCTATCTAATGAGATTATTTCCATGAATTTTGAGTGGTCAATGCATGGAATGGTTTTCAAAACCCTCACCAGGTATTAGATCATTTGAGGAGTTGGTAAACAAATTCATCACCCAATATTCATACAACATTCAGCATGAAATAACCATGAAAGATCTTTGTAACACAAAACAGAAAAATGGTGGGTCATTTCTTACATTCTTAAAAAGATGGAGATGATTATTTGCTAGATATGCTTGTCCTATACCTAAGAAAGAAAAGATGGATATCTTCATTGATAATATTAACAGTGATATGAGTTATAGCCTCCAATTGCAATGTCCACCTAGCTTTGAAAAGATGATTGAAAATGGACTTAAGATTGAAGAAGCCTTGGTTAAAAGAGGAGTATTAAAAATCTATAACAAAGGAACAAACTCTGCTAACTCTTTTAAGCATCATAATACCAATGAAAAATTCAAATTCTAGACAAGAAACAAGACTACCAATAATGATGGTACAACTGATATCCATAATGTAAAACCAGTCTTCAATTTATCAGGTACTACACCCAAAAATAATCAAATTAGTACTAAATCTAAACCAGCTCCACCACCACATCGAAGAAAATTTACACCTTTGGGATAGTCACTTGAATCAGCATTAAAGAACTTCTTGCACACAAACTCATAACACTACCAAAGGCATGATATTTTGAACCAAGATTCAAACCATCATGGTGGAACGATGCATATTATTGTGATTTTCATAGAAACAAAGGTCATAAAACAAATGATTGCATGCAGCTAAAACATTTGGTGCAAGACATGATAGGCATATGTGAAATATTGATAGAAGGACCTCAAACAAATGTTGATCATGGAGCATTTAAAAATCCTCTACCCAACTATGGAAAAGGAGAATCCTCTTCGACAAACAAAGGGAAGAATATGAATTATATCTATGATACTACAATCCATCACATTGCAGCAAATGATAATCAAATCAATGACATCAAAATCAAGGATAAACAAGACATTGCTACAGCTGATAATAAAATCAATGACATCAAAATTGAGGAGAAACAAGACATTGTTGTAGTTGATAATCAAATCAATGTCATCAAAATCAACGATAAACAAGACAACCTACTAGTAAATGTGACCACAAAAGGGCAGTCCAAATTGATATTGAAAGGAAGTACATCTAAAACCCTTGATGCTCCTTCGAATCAATACAATATCATAGACCAATTGCAAAAGATCCCAACATAGATATCAATACTAGAACTTCTTAAAATTTCACCAACCCATAAAGAAATTCTGGAAAAAGCTTTAGTGGACACCACAGTACCAACTAATTTGGAAGTTTGTCAATTCCAAGCCATGGTGGGACATTTGATTGTACCTCATTGTTTATCATTCTTAGAAAATGATGATGCATCCCTCACTCATCCACACAATGCTCCACTCCATATTGAGGTTTTAATCCATAAACATCGGTTCAAACACATTTTAATAGATGGAGGAGTTGGTCTAAATATCTGCACCTTAAAGCTTGTTCGTGCATTGGGATTTTCAGAAAATGCAATAGATTCCAAAAGAAAGATCGCCATAAAAGCTTATGATGATGAAGAAAGATCCTCTCAAGGGCTGATTGTATTGCCAATTCAAGTGGGACCAATTCAAAAGGATATAATCTGCCAAGTTTTTGACAAAGATTTGGCATACAACATGCTCTTGGGTCAACCTTGGATCCATGAAATGCAAGCAGTGCCATCAACATACCATCAATGCTTGAAATTCCCTTACAATGGACAAGAGATCACAATTTTAGCAGATTCTAATAATCTTCAATACTGCAACACTCTAAAGATAGTCCAAGATGTTTTTGTACCACACAACAGAGAAGTTCTCACTTCCATTCCCTCAAGTAATGAAAGCCAACTCAATTCTTTGTCAAAACAGTTTGAGAAAAAGGTTCAATTGAAGGATAAAGGCATCGATGATTCTATTTCCTCAAGTAATGGAAGCCAACTAAATTCTTTGTCAAAATAGTTTGAGAAAATGATCCAGTTGAAAGATAAAGGCATGGGTGAGTATTCTTTTGAGCATACCTTATGTCTCTCATAGCTACTACCTTCTCCAAAAACATATGGACAACCATTAACATCTAGACAACAATCTTCACAACCTATCATGATCTTTGATGGTAAGTTTGTAAAAGCAGGTACTCTAGTTGATGAATCTGAGGACAAAGACATTCTAAATTGGCTTTGCAAAGATGAAGAAACATCCCAAGCAACAACTTCTAGCATACCAATAGAGCAATATGGTAAAGGATTCACAATCTTAGAAAATATGGGATATGAAGGAAAGGGTCCTATTAGCAAACAAAAATAAGGTATTGTGGAACCATTTCAGTCTATCACAATCAATGCAAAAGACAAGATAGTATTAGGATACAAAGAAGAGACAAAAGAAGAAGCCACTCAACAAATTTGTGAACGAATCCTCCAATTGCAAGCTAGTTTTGAAATAGACTCAAATGAATATGAATGGGATTCACTATCTGAAGAATCTTGTGAAGATAAAGAAATAGATGTGATAAAGAAGTATGCACCCATACGTATGGAGGGACAAAGTTCAGGGTCTAGACCACTTGAATTTGGACCACTACATATTGATGACTCTAGCAAGGACAATCACACATTGAGCAAGATAGATCATTCAGAGGAGAGTAACATTATAGACCTTGGCATTGCTATCGAACACCTTGAAAACGTTTCCATCATGACCCTTACCACCTTTGATCTTGACTAATCTGATGATTCCTTACCTTTGGTACATCCCAAACTCATTGACTGGGAACAAACCAAGCTGCTTGATATCCCTATCTTTTCAAATGATGATGCCATTGTCAATTTACTTTGTTTTGAAAATCCATAAACAAGTTCCACCAATGAATTCCATAATGAAGCTTCAAACTAGGGGAGTGCTAAATCTCTTAGCTGCAAAATAAAGAATATAAAAAAATGATCTAATGGTGAAAACCATGTAATGACAGTATTAGATCATGAAAAAGTAAAAAGAAAGAGTGTATCCAATAGTGAAAACCTCTCTAAGGCACTAAAGGATGAGAGATTTGACACTCTTCCTAAGCATTATCAAGAAAGATATTCAGTATTGGTTGAGACTATGCAATCCATAAACATCGGTACTACAAAAACAATAAAGACCATACACCTAGCAGCATCAATGACAGAGCAAGAAAAGCCAAATTTCACCAAATTTCTTGAAGAAAGACAAATCAATTTTGCTTGGTCCTATGCTAACATGCTAGGAATAGATCCAGATCTAATAATGCATCATTAATCCATAGCACCTGGAGTGAATCTAGTAAAGAAGAAAATGAGAAAAATGCTTCCACACATTACCCTAGTAGTGAAAGCAAAATTGAAAAAATGATTAGATGCAGGGTTCATCCGACCAATCGACTATGCAAAATGGATTTCAAACATTGTAATAGTATACAAACTAGACAACAACATCAGAATATGCACATATTTTAGAGATATTAACAAGGCTTTTCCAAAGGATGACTTTCCTTTTCCCAACATAGACATCATTATGGATTTAACAGCAGGACATGCTATGCTATCACTCATGGATGGTTTTTCAGGCTATAATCAGATCAAGATTGCACTAGAGGATCAAGACAAAACAACTTTCACATGCCCATGGGGTACATTTTGTTGGAATGTCATGCCTTTTGGATTAAAGATTGCAGGAGCCACCTATCAGCATGCAATGACAACAATCTTTCATGACATGATGCACACATTCATGGAGGACTATGTGGATAACTTGCTAGCAAAATCATTCACCAAGGAAGGACATCTAGAAATCTTGGATAAAATCTTCACTCAATTGGAAAAGTTCGATGTACGATTAAATCCAAAGAAGTGTGTATTTGAAGTAACATCAACAAAACTCTTAGGATACATAGTCTCAGCTAAAGACATCGAATTAGATCCAACAATTTAGTCAAAGAAATCATGGAAATTCCACCTCTTAAGAACATTATCCAACTAATATCTCTACAAGGAAGATTCCAATCCATCAGAAGAGTCATTGCGCAACTGGCGGACAAAAGTCATCCTTTTACTCATTTGTTACACAAGAATGTTTCTTTTAGATGGGATGAAAGATGTGAAGCTGCCTTTAATCAATTGAAACAATATCTGATGAAAACACCTATATTGGTACTGCCAATAGAGGAAAAACCACTCCTACTCTACATAACAACTATTGAGGTATCTTTAGGAGCTTTGCTAGCACAAGAAGACTCTATGGGAAAAGAAAAGGCCATCTACTACATTAGTAGAACACTAAGTGGCTATGAACTTAACTATACATTCATTGAAAAAGCTTGTTTGGCAGTGGTGTTTGCTACTCAACAATTGCGACACTATATGTTAACACATACAGTCAAACTAATAGCCAAGATAGATCCATTAAAATATCTACTTAGCAAAGCCACTCTAACAGGAAGATTAGCAAATTGGGTGATGATATTGAGTGAATTTGACAAATTCAATATGTGGATAGAAGAGCAATCAAGGGTCAAGTAATAGCAGATCAGTTAGTTGAAGCACTGTTGCAAGTTGACCATCTTATGCACATTGAATTCCCAAATGTAGATATCCTCACAATGGCAACACAACATTGGATATTATACTTTGATAGGTCTTACACTCAACATGGATCAGGTGCTAGAATCCTATTTATTACTCCTCAAGGACACACTATCCCAAAAATTATAGGTTGATGTTCCCTTGCACAAATAACATGGCAGAATATGAAGCACTAATCATCGGTATCAATGTAGCAGTGAAATGGAAAATCACATAATTACAAGTTTATGGAGATTCTCAATTAGTCATCAATTAGGTTAATGATGATTATCAGACAAAGGATGACAAGTTGATGCCATACAAGAGAATGGTAGATGACTTCAAGAAATACTTTGTTGAGATAAAGTTTGAACAAATTCCAAGAATAGACAACAAAGCTGCAAATGCCATGGCAACCATTGCTTCTCTTCTACAAATACCAAAAAAATGAAGTCTTTATGAATTCATGGTGGAATAATTATTTAATCCCACATATGACAATCTTGAATCCCAATTCGTGTGCTATCTAGTTGATGTTGATTCTTCAATCTATGGGAAGATTTATACCTATCTGAGAGACAATACCCTTCCCCCTGATTTATCTCAGAACCAAAAATGTAACTTTATCTGTCAAACAATCCAACACACCCTGATAGATGATACACTTTATTGATGAGGTCTCGATGGTACTCTTCTCCGATGTCTTGAACGTAACAAATCTAAAACCACCTTACGAGAAGTTCATGAAGGTATTTGTGGAACTCATTCAAGTGGTCTTACTCTAGCTAAGAAACTCCTATGCCTGGGATATTATTGGCCGAACATGGAGAAAGAATCTTTTCAATTTGTTAAGTGTCAAGTTCATGGAAATCTCATACATGCATTGGTGCAGGAGCTGCAACCATTCACATTGATCTGGCCTTTCTGTCAATGGGGACTTGATCTTGTGGGTAAGATTCATCCATCTTCCTCTAATGGACATAAATTCATAATCACAGCCACAAAGTATTTCACAAAGTGGATTGAAGCCGTTCCATTAACCACAATCACTGGTAAACAAATTGCCTCCTTCATCCTGAACTACATTGTATGTTGATATGGCATCCCTAGCTCCATTGTCACTGACAATGGTAGACCCTTCAAAAACCAAGATGTACAAGAACTTTGTGAAAAATTCCATATCCAACACCAATTTTCCACACCCTATTACCCTAAAGGGAATGGCTAAGCAAAAGCCTCAAATAAGACCATTTTGAAAATCCTAAAGAAAATTGTCAATGATGTTGGACGTGACTAGCATGTTCAACTAAACCCTACCTTGTGGGCATACCGTACTAGCATCCGTACCCCTCCAAGAGCCACACCATATGCTCTTGTGTATGGATCAAAAGCCATATTACCTATTGAGGTTGAGTTACCTTCACTTCGGGTGTCATTGAAAGGAATCATTTCAGAGGAAGACTATCGAGTATCCAAACTACAAGAGTTGGAATTGTTAGATGAACGTTGTCAACATGTTGTTGATTATTTGAAAGCTTGTCAACAAAGAATGTCAAGGAGCTATAATCACAAGGTAAGATAAAGAACATTTCGGGTTGGTGACTTGGTACTAAAAGAGAATCCTCGCAATCAACAAGATCGAGAAAAGAAGGGAAATTTTGAACCTAATTGGCTAGGTCCTTTTGTCATTATATCAGTATATGGATATGGAGCATATCAATTATCTACACCTGAAGGGAACCTATTTGAAGAACCTATCAACAACATTCATCTCAAGAATTTTTATACATAACTCATCTAGTGCATGGTTTAAAAAGCTGAAAAATCCAAAAAAAGTAATAAAACAAAAAAATCCAAAAAAAGTGAAAAAGCAAAAAAATCCAAAAAAAGCAAAAAAGCAAAATACAAAAAATAGGTGAAAAATAAATATAAAATCAGAAAAAGTGCAATAAAAACAAGTAGTCAAAACTTGGCAATAGGCACTATTTGTGATAGATTAGCTTTTCCATCTATTGGAATGTGTTTCAGTCGTTCGCTTTTCACCATCATTATGCTTGTCCATCATACAAACCTCATGTACATATTTGGGCATCACAGTCGTGTTTCATCTTGGCTTGGCGATCATTGTGCATATTCATAATAAATGGTTGGTTCTCACTAGGGAAAAAATCATAAACTCACTAGGGGCAATCTACTTTGAGCTTAAAACAACAAACAAGCGACAACAAGACAACACAACAAACATAATGATCACAACGAAACTCAACATTGAACATTAATCACAATCTTTCAAAAAACCAACCATCCAAATCAACAACAAGATTAGTCAAAACAAATCTAACCGGATGATGTTCTTCTAAATCATGGTTGAATCACTTTAGCATGAATGTTCAACTGTTGTATCTTGATTTTTGTTATCATTTCTCTAGAGCAACTCAAGAATGCCATGGACTAGAGAAGCTACAATGGAGTATGATATTTTTCTTTGTCTGTCGTCTGTGAGTTGATCATTACTACTATGTAAATTTGTCGTGAGACGTGCTCTACAAAGTATTATTGATGACATTCTGAATTTGCATAGGAAAAGGATTAACTCTTGTCTATTTTACGCAAGCAATACTCAGGTCATCTCGGTTCAATTATGCCTAGATGCTTGTATTACCTTGCAATATAAAAAATCTATGGAAGTTGTACTTAGGTCACTATGGTTTAATTATACTATTAGTGTTTGTACTAATTTTCAACATATTAAAAGCTTAATGATGATAACAAGCACAACAAATTGGATAACATGATGACAACATTGCATATTTAGATTTGCATGGTTAAGACAGATTGCATCCATATTAGTTTTTGCATGTGCATTTTAGGTTTTCCAAAGCTGGAAAATTTCAAAATGATTTTATCTCTCATTAAAGGATTGAGTACATTTGACATTAACAAAAAAAATATCATTCACATGTAGTTACGTAATCATTATCATATCATACATACATTATAAAGTATTATCATAGATCATCCATCCATGCATTAGATCATATATTTGCATTAGAAAAATACAAAAGTAAAGTGCATCACATCTTATCTGCATGATCAAATCCATCTCATATATCATAGGGCATTATCCATAAAGCATATAGAATCACAATCCATGCATCATCACTCCATTATTGCATCCATACACAACCATGGCATAATCATATAAACATCACATAGCATATAGAGCGAAATCAAATGCATTCATCATAAAAAGAATGTGGACAACATATAGATTGATGGTCTCCGATGCATCTCATATAATCTCAAAATCATCAATGTAAAGTGTACAATGATATCAAAAAATGTGGAGAGATACATCAACAAAATGGCATGAAATCATAAAGTCCCCGACTACATAAGTAAACACATCAAGTCTCAATACATCAAATGTGAACACAAGAGCTATGTGTTGCTCCCCCTAGACGTTGTAGGTATCACTGTGCCTGTTGCTGCACCACCAGATGGACCTGCACCTGGATCTCTGCCTGATGGATCTCTGGGAGGTAGCCCAATCACACCCCTGCTCGTCGTCCATGACTGACTCTGACTCTGACCTAGCACTGATAGACTGTGCATAACTAGGGGCAACCTGCTTTGCAGGAACCGCCTAATAATACTGTAATCTGTAGTACTTTGCCTTTCGGGTTGCATGTCAAACCTCTCTCAGCATATCCCCTGTAGTAGTCCCCTTGGACGCTCTCTACAATCTCTCAGCTAGGGCCTCTGCTTGCTTACATCTCTATCTCGCAGCATCTCTCTCTATTGTCAGAGAGGCAATTTGCGCATGTGCCTGTGCTAGCTGTCCCTGTAAGCCCTCGACCTGTAACTGTAGAGCATCAATTTGTGCCTGCTACTAATGGGAAGGCACACAAATTTGAACCTGGGATGGTCTTGTTTGTTGTTGTCCTGAGGGAACCATAGATCTCCTCCTCTGGGGTACTATGAAATCTAGTATCTCTCTACCACCTTCATCTCCACCATCTCCATCATCCCCTCCATCCCCACCATCTTCCTCCTCATCATCACTATCTTCCTCCTCATCATCACCATCTCCCTCATCCCTCCTCTATCTCAGTGCATGATGTGGTGCTCTATCATCATCATCATCGAATGTCGATACTGGCTCATCAAGACTAGATATCCTCAGTACAACATGTGTGAAGAAATACTCCGCATACTCATCCATCATCACACCAGTTGTGATCTCTGGACAGTAATCCCATACTTGTGCCTGTAATCCAAAATACTCCTTGCAAGTTGTATCATAGGATATGGTGGGTCCCCACTCTGGAATATCCTATTGTCTCTGAGCATATAATGCAACTCCCTAGGGCATCCCCTACACTCATCCATACTAACGAAGCACCCTCATGAGCATGAATCTCTCAATCACAAACCAAGTTCGTCCAATCAAATATCTTGATGTGCAAACATATGGCATCTCAAGGTCATCCTTGGGCCATTGCTCAAAATCTAAATATGGTCGCCATGTGATGGTCTCCAAATCATCGAGCACTCACCGCCAATACTCTAATTTGCCCAGTTTGTGCTGGACAATACCACCTGTGTACTTGAAGACATATGGCCTACCAACTGGATGATCTCTGTCTACCACAGGACAAGTAACAACTATATGCTCTTGAGCCCAAATCTGCAGCAATGTCACTCCAGATAATAAAATTGCAGCCCCAAGATACACCACCTGATGTAGATCATGATACAAATGAGCTACCATATAGGAACCCCAGGCATATCAAATCCCATGTGTGATCATACTCTCCAATATCTTGCCCCAGCCAATGGACAGTCACTTCGACCTACGGTCGGGACATAAGAAACCTCCAACAAATCTAGCTAGAACATATGGTAATGGATCATACGAATCAACCATATCCTGCCATGGGATCTTGTACCTGCTAATCCCATCATCAACAAAAATCCTCCTCAGTGCCTCGGTACCTCCCTGCTCTATATGATCATAAATGATTAACTCTCCAACCATGAGAATCCCCAATATCTGGTACACATCCTTTGGAGTAACTGTCATCTCACCAGTAGCCAAATGGAACGTGTTGTGGTCGCTATGCCATCTCTCAGCTAAGGCAGTCAATAGTCCCCTATTTATCCTATATTGGGGCATATCAAGCAAGGAAGATAAACCACATCGTGCAATAACATCCAAATCTTCTTGCACCAGACATGGAATCATATCCCAAGTCTTTAGGTAGTGCTCCTAAGACTGAAGAACTCGTAAGTCCTCCTATAATCATGACATATCACAAATCAACATTTTATCAATCAACCTATCAGTCAATCTAATCAGCCCTACTGAGATTTTAATCAAATCTCGTAGAGAATCTATCATTGACTCTCATCCATCATGAGGTCAATCATCATCTATCCTATCAAACATCATCAAAACAATGGCTGACGTGATCATTAAACATCAAAAGTAAGGAGAACAATCAACAAAATTAATCCTGGTGTCAATGTGCATAAATAGTGCATCTATGCGCTAATATCCTAAATGCACTAAAAAACTCCATCAATGCACCAAAATCGAGCATGAATGCACTAAGATCATGAATGAGCTAAAACATACATCATATGCACTATTTCACAACCTCAATGCACTAAATCTCTAAATGCGCTACAACAGTCCACAAATGTGCTATTTCACAACCTATATGCGCTAAAAACTTGTATGCACTAAAAAAATTAATCTATGCACTAAATCGGGGCCTAAATGCGCTAAAATGCATTATCACAGAATTTAAAATCATGAAAACTTGTGAAAACATATTCAAATTTCAAAAGTTGGTTTCTCGGGGTATGTACCGGAGGTTCATACGTGGCAGGGCGGTTGTGTCGTCAAACTCACTTGAATCGGTGGGTGTGGTATGGGATCACCATCTTGCTAAGTGCTCAATTAACTTAATCTCTCAAATTGCAAATGAATTTAAATGAGCTCCTTTTTCATCTTTTAATCTTTTAAAAGGGGTAAATGGTGGGTATTTAAGTGCGATTATTTTTATTTTAAAAAAGGGCATCAATTAATCAATTGGCAGGATCATTCTTCTTTATTGAGAGATAAATCGTTGCAAAATCCTAAAACTATGAAAATCCTCATCAACTCATCAACTCATCAAATCATCAAAAAATTCAAAAATTCAAAAAAATCCTAAGAATTCAGAAAACTTTCCAATTTATCTCCCAAGGGGGCATACACTCATCATCACTCAAAAATTAGCGTTTGGGGCATATCGAACATTTTTATTAGCACTATCAACAATTTTTTCTTTGAAGCAATATGTCGCAAACACATCACTTCAAAGAGGGGCAAAATGTATACACTCAAATTTGGTCTGGATGATTAATTAAATACAAGTTATTTAATTAATAATCTTTAATTCTTCTACTTATAAATAAATTGAAAAAATTTATTTATATAGTTCATTTTCTCTAATTCTTCTTATCCTAAATCATTTTCTTCATGTCTTAATTAAATGAACAAATTTAATTAGTTTGTTTTATTTAATTAATCTCTTCTCATTAAATTTGAATTTAATTCAAATTTAGGTACATTTCTACTAACTTCTTCCACCTTCCACCTCATCATGTGTCTCAAGAAATTAAATATTTCTAATGTTTAATTTGACATTTATCCTCAACAAATCCTAACCAATTTGGGACACTGGGCCTTCATCTCCATTTTATTCCTCTTCACACTTGGAAATTTATTCTTTTAAAGGGAACATACTTCCCCTTTTCTCTCCCTCTTCATCTTCAACCGTCCATTCTCCAGATCAAATCTAGACTGTTGATTTCTACCACCTAGGCTCATGCCTTGGAAAATCTATAAATAGACCCTCATTTACAACAAAAAGAGAGAGAGTTGAGCATAATTACACTCTACAAAATTTTCATTAACATTGTCATTTTAGTGAGCATTCTAATATTTCCATTTTAGCATGAAGTAGTTTAATCATGGCACTTCCATTAGCAACATCTTAATTATAGTAGTTTAATCATATCATTTCCATTAGCAACATCATAGCAGCATCATTATCTTTGCATATCATCTTCAACTAGTTTAGCAATCATGTAGTGTAGGAAACATCTCTTGCATTTCCAACATCTCTCATTCTTCAGGTTGTCATTTGGAAAGTCATGTGCACAAACAATCTGAGAGAAAAATGACTTAAAAAATCCTTGGAGATAGAGGACAATGAGACACCATTGGGGAATCGTTTGTTTCAATTTGATTGTTATTTGAATTCCTTGATATAATGTTTCATTGGTGTGTTGTATAGCTTTTAATTGCTTATTCACATTATTCATACACACAGGACCAAGCTCACTCTGAGTACTAGTTACCACCTGCAGACTGATGGTTAGATGGAGAATGTAAATAAATCGGTGGAAGGGTACCTCTGGAATTACATAGCAGGACATCAGAAGGCTTGGGTGAGATGGATTCATCTATGTGAGTATTGCTATAACACCACTCACCATATGTCCATTTAGATGACACTATTTATGGCATTATATGGGTATGATGTGCCCAACTTTTTGGATTTGGTACTGAGTGACAGTAGAGTTCCTAGTGCTAGTGATCTTCTTTAAGGAGCCAGGACATCATGAGGTTTCTGAAGGAGAACATTCAAAAAGCACATAATCAACAAAAACAATATGTAGATCACAAGAGAGTTGAGTGGCTGTTTGATGTGGGTGAAATGGCATATGTGATGTTGTAGCCATACCGCTAGTCCACTCTTAGGAAGAGTGGTGCTGAGAAGATTAAGCCATGTTACTATGGTCCATTTAGGATTATCAGGCATGTTGGAGAGGTGGCTTATGAGCTCGATTTACTGACAGATAGTAGGGTACATAATGTATTTCATGTGTCACACCTTAAGAAGGAATTAGGACATCATATTGTTCCCTCTACAACTTTACCACCCCTAGATGATGAGGTAAATTGATATTAGTACCATAGGCCATCATTGATTTTAGAGAGCATCATTTGCGGAGATGGGTCATCAGGGAATATTTGATCAAATGGAGGGATTTGTCGATAGAGGATGTTACATGGGAGAGTGAGGACATCTTACAACATCTAGAGTTGAGATTGCTTAAGGACAAGTAATTTTAGGGAGGCTGGACTATAATGTCCCCTTCTTAGCTCGCATCATTTTCTCTTGGATAAGCCTATTATTTGACTCTTGTAGGCTAATGGAGTTACTTAGAGAGTCCTCAATGGGTGTTGTCAGTTTCTCTAGTGGCACTTTGTGGTGTTTACTTCTCCAAAGTTAGGTGATATTATGGATTTATCTTCAAGAGTTGATTTGGACTCATTTTGTACACACTTACTATTTATAGTAAGTAACTTGGTGGATTGAGTCCAATATTACTATTCGTGGAAAGGCACCTGAATGCTTAGTGAATGTCATCGTTGACCTCCTGGCACAATCAAAATCAAGAAATGATGATTTTTAATGAAGTAATGTATTTTTAATTATGATTAAAGTTAGCCAGGTTAATTATAATTAATGTTTTAAAGGTACATATCATAAAGTCATATTATGACTTCATTTAAAATGGGGCCATTTAATTATAAAATTCAAATGATAAAAGTACCTTGGTTTTGGTGCCCTTATAATGAGACTTTATGAAAGTCATCAAAAGAAAAGAAAATAATATATTTAAAAAGTCAATTACTTCATTGGAAATCATGCCTTTCTAGGGGAGTATAAAAGCTTTTTCAAAAGCAAATGAAAATTCATTTTCTACACTTGTCATTTATGAGCTTTTTGGCATTGGGAGAAGAGAAACCATGGTTTTTGCAATTTTTGGCATTGGAGAGTGTAGTTGCTTCAATGTTCGAGCTTCCTGAGGTTGTGAAATAGATTCTGAAGGTTGCATATCTTATTGGCTACAATTAGTAGCCATATTTGAGCATATTTGTGAAGTTTCTTGCAAGTTCTTGAAGGGTTTTCTATCTAAAATTAGAATACATTGTTTGTTGATCAACATTGATCATCATCTCCTTGTTGGGCCATACACAACCACAAATAGAGGCAGTACATTTCATCTTTTTGTAGATTGTATAGTCTTGTAGCTGAGGTGTGTTCTTCCTAGGTCAAATCGCCTTGTTTTGAGAGCTGAAATCACTTGCTAATGGGGTAGCTAGAGGACTGCAATACACCAACAACATTATTATGATGGAGAACTTAATCAACTATGCAAATCGACCTCTGTAGGGTTTTCCAGTTGCTAAATATCATCTTCATATTTTGTAAAGCAATCAATCCCAACATTCCCTGGTATGAGACATTGTTAAAGCATCATTAAATGCATCTATTGTTAGGAGTTGTTGTATTTTCTTATTTGAAAACAAATTTGAGCATTAAATTTTGAGCATTCATCACTCTATTAGCTACATTACTACTAGCATTGTTGAATTTGCATTCCTTTAATTTCCAAGCATTTAGTATTTGATATAGAAAAAGAAAAAAAAGCATAAAATCTCAAAAAATATAAAAGAAATGAGAAAACTTCAAAACACACAAAAAAAAATCAGAAAATAAATTTGCAAAGAATTTATATCAAGGAGAACAAGGGTTCTTACAATGTGAGTTTGCTTATTAAGGAATTGAATATATTTTTTATTGGCTAATGTTTCATTATCTAATGTTGTGTGGATGAAGTTATGCTTATTACTTTGAATTGCACTTTGAAATTCCAAAACAATTGATATTTTCTTTGAATGAAAAATGATTTATGTTAGATGATCTTTGTGGTTGTGTGAAATGTTTGTAGATTGAAGCAACACCCATAGGGAAATTATATTTACACAGGTGGGCATGAAAGAATAAAAAGATAATAGTTATGAGCAGTCGGAAGAAGACTTGGTTCGCTTGAGGATTTAAAAGTTGTAGCTTGGAGAGCATCTAAAAGAATCGATCTTGGCTACCACAAGGGTATCAACATAAAAAAATTCTCATTGCTATGAAAAGAAAATATTTGGAAGGCATTTATGGTGAGAAGATGAAGAGGGAGTCCAATTTTCAATGGTCACAACCGTGCCAGTGTGGGTTTTTATCTGAGTAAGGTGCAAATGAGATTGTTTCTTTTTTATTTTCAATTGCAATAAGTTTGATTTTATGGTGTAGACTACTCACAAAATGTCAAATGTGAGAAAAAGTATGATTGTTTTAATATAGATTGGTTGAACAAAAAGGAACATTTATATTTGATACAATATTGGAAAGTTTTATGTAGTAGTGTATATTTTTTAATGGTTTTTGGATGTAATCAAATCTTTGAAAAGAAGAATTGAAGGAAACCCATGACAACCTACAATATAATGCTTGTGATAGAGGGCTTTTATGATTTTCTGTCATGATTATCTTTCATGAACTATGCCAAATGTGTGGATTGTTAATGCCAAAGGAGGATTAATGTGGTAAGTGAGACTTATTGTTTTAAATTGAAGTTTGGATGTGTAATATTTTTGATCTTATTGGAGTATGCAAATAAGGGGTGGTAAATTTGATTCATTAAAGGATTGGTTATAAAAGATCCTAACAACAAATTTCAAATATAGATTTTAATTTTTCTAAGTATTTGTTATGTTTATTTTGGAATAGGAGATATAAGGGGAATAAGAGGGAATAAGAGTTAAATTTTTTTGTGGGGTTTGTTAGTTTTGGTATTGTATGCCTTGAAATAATAAGGAAAATAAGGATGTATTGTATACAAAATGGGAAAAACTAGTAAAAAAATTAAGGAAAAAGATGTTTTAGAAGAAGAATTATTGGAAGTTAAACAATCTAATTCTCAATTGATAGCAAGTATTAAGGAAGTTCATAAGAAAAAATATGAATATTTGTGTGACAAAATTAATCTTATAAATGAATCGGAAGATGTCAAAACAAAGAATGGAGAATTAGAAGAGCGATTGAAATTATTTGAAGAAGTTCAAAAGAAGAATGATGATTTAGAAGAAAAGTTGAAAAAGTTAGAAGAGGAAAATATATTACAAAATGATGAGATATCTAGATTTAAGGCACAAAAAACTCAATTAGATTAGTTGCTTAAATTATATCAAAAGGAAAATGAATGTTCAAAATTAAAATCATTAGTTTGTGACATCTCATGTAGTACAAAAGATTTATGTCTTGATAAATCAGTTAGTTTGTGTAATATCACTCAAGTTGTTTCTAATGAAGAGTGTAAAGATGAACATGATCATGAGAAGAATATTGGTTTCAAAATCATGCAAAGAATGGGATATACAGGTCAAGGATTAGGTAAATATGTACAAGGAATCACAAAGCCAATTGAATCAATTAGGAGGCCAAAGTATAGAGGTCTAGTTTATGTCAAGAAAATGGGAAAATATTACAAGTATGTTGAAAAGGTTGTACAAATATTGTACAAATATCAATATTTGTTTATCAAAGATAAGAGTAATCAAGCAAGGTTTGATGGTTTGCAAAGAGTGACAGATATTGTCTTGTAAGACATCAGGAAAGTTGTAGGTTTATGGTTGGATTGTGTGCAAGGTCTCAAGATTGAGGTTGGTGAGAGATGTCTAGAGTGTTGCAACATATTTTTTGGAGTTTTTTATTCTTCAAAATATTCATTATGGGGGAGAAAATATGGAATAATGATCATTTTTTGTAATGACCATTTTTTCTCCAATGTTTATTGGGGGAGTATGTAGGATAATAAACATTGTGAACATGATTAGTTATTTGTTATGTAGTCATTTGGAATATAGTTATAAATTTTAGTTATTGTAGATGCGTAAAATTTACCAATTGACATTGGACATCTGATCCTGATCACTAACATTGCTTCATCCTGAATCATCCTTTGGTCTAACCATTTAATCAAATGCCTTTATTTGATTAAATTCATCAATATTCCTCTCTTAATTAAATAAATCAGTTATCTAATTAAGTCATCATTTCCCGACAATTAAATCAACAAGTCTGATCTAATTATCCCTATTTAATTAAATAATCAATTTTATTTGATTAAATCTCTAAAGTCCATCTATTAAATTAAGTAAATTAAAACCTTATTTAATTTAATCTACCTTCATCCCCTTAGTTAAATAAATCAAAACCCTTTATTTAATTAAATCTTTAAATCATATTCTTCTCATATTTGATTTAAATCAACCCATAAATTTAAGTCAAATAGGTCACATCATTTAAATCCTTCATTAAATTAATTAACCTTGATTAATTTAATTTCTTCTCATGTCCCATCCTCCATATTTTTCCACTTGCACATGAAAATAGAGTTATTTGATTTATTAAATCTCTATTTATCTTCAACATGGCATAAAGGAGGAATATTCTTCAAGTTTGAAATTCAAATCTAAGTTGACTTTGTCCTTCCAACAAGGCATTCACTCCCTCTTACAAGTCCTTTTGCATTGAGCCAAGTGGCCATTACTCCATTTGACTCTCCCTCCACCTTGTCATTAATACAATTTCAAAATTCAAATATTGGCATTTATTGGCACATTCATCAAAACTTGCACATCCTTGGCCCATTCACATTTGGACAAGTGACACCTTGCCATTGAATGAAAGATAGTCCCACAATCTATTTTTGGCATTCTTTCAACTTGACATTCTATAAATAAGAGGCTTCATTCTTCATTTGATCATCCACAACTTGAGTAAACTTACTATACTCAAATCTTTAGCAATCTCCATCCATACTTTTGAGTTATAGCTAGGTTATGTAGGTTTTTATCTTGGAGCATTCATCACTCTTCATCAAAGTGGATCAACTTTCATCACCAAATCACCATTGCATTATTGGAGTTGGGAAAGGGCCAATTTTCACATCAAATTGGCACCAATTCCCTCAAGAGATTAAGAGTTTTCTTTGCTTTAGAATAGGATTTGATATGTTTTAAGTTTTGTTGTGTTCTTCATTTCATTTCCTCTCTCTTTTGCAATTTAAATGAATTTCTCGAGGAATCATGTTACTAACCTTGCATTTGATTTAACTTATTGATTGTTTCTTGTGTATGTGCAAGTTTGGAACCATGGTTCACAGTTATGATATCAAGTCTATATATACAACATGTAATGCAAACTTGAATTAAATTGAATAAAATGATTTTTGGATTGGTATATCTTTTGTTGTGACATTTTTCAGTTTATTTGTAATCTTTAAATCCATCAATGCTGAGTGAAAGTGGGGTTGCTCCTATTGAATCAATTGATATAGTGCATCTCATAAGGTATTTAAAAAGAATTGAACAAGTGGAAGTAGGTAAATGGTCTAAGATTGTTTTAAATAACATTTTGAGCAGAAAAAATAAGACTTGGATGATGCAAAACAACAAATGGATGAGTAAATGAAGTATTTACTTGAAAAGGGAAAATATTACAGGTATGTTGAAAATGTTATACAAATATCAATATTTATTTATTAAAGATAAGAGTAATCAAGCAAGTTTTGATGGTTTGCATAGAGTGACAAATATTGTCTTATAAGACATCAGGAAACTTGTAGGTTTGTGATTGGATTATGTGCAAGGTCTTAGGATTGAGGTTGCTGAGAGATGGTTAGAGTGTTGCAACACATTTATTGGAGTTTTATTCTTCAAAATATTCATTATGGGGGAGAAAATATGGAATAGTGACAATTTTTTTCTCCAATGTTTATTATGGGGGAGTGTGTAGGATAATAAACATTATGAACATGTTTAGTTAGAATATAGTTATAAATTTTAGTTTTGATATCAAGTCTATATATACATGTAATGCAAAAGAATTAAATTGAATAGAATTATTTTTGGATTGGTATATCTTCTATTGTGATATTTTCAGTTTGTTTGTAATCTTTAAATCCATCAATGCTGAGTGAAAGTGGGGTTGCTCCTATTGAAGCAATTGCTATAGTGCATCTCATAAGATATTTAAAATGAATTGAACAACTGGAAGTAGGTAAATGGCCTAAGATTGTTTTAAATGACATTTTGAGCAAAAGAAATAAGACTTGGATGATGCAAAACAACAAATGGATGAGTAAATGAAATATTTACTAACAAAGAGATAAAGGCTTTTGTTATGGATAAATTCTTCAAACACAATTGGAGTAAAGTGCTATGGAGAAAGGAGAAATATTATATTAAGGTATTCAACTCTACATGTAATCATCGACAAAAAACGTACATAGGGCTAGTATTCTATGGAGAGTCAAAATTCTTATTGCTTAGTTAAGAACTAATTATCATCAACTTCATTGTGAAATGTGGCAATGGAAAAGGCCAAAAGAAGCTTGGGAAAAAAGTGTCATATATCCCCCTAGGACTTGTATTTTTTCTTGCATGACCCCTAGCCCTGTGGTAATTTGGACTAGGGGAGGATTTATGACCCTATTATGATAAATGAACTTCTATGAGTGTGGTGATTATGTTTTGAACATGCTACTATTATTGAATATATGCATAACTTTATCATGTTTTGGTTAAATTTAAATGCTTGATTTTTATTTATACTGACTCAGACTAATGAATTGGTTGGTGCATTTATGTGAGGTTTGTTGTTGGATGAAGGTACTCAGGGTGCAAGATGAGGTGGATTTTATGGCATGGTGATGAAAGATGGCTAAACTTAGAGCTAGACCCCAATGACAAACTTCTTAGGTAACTTCACCTTAACCTAAGGTTTATCGAATTTAGGATATAGTAAGAATGTTGTTAAATGATCTTGATAGTTGGACATGCAAGGTTGTCTAAGGTGATAATTCCACAACAATGAATTTAGTTCTCAAAGTTATTAAATTATCTTGTAACCTTGGACTGTTAGGAATTGAGGCTCTTGCCATCATTTGTTTGAAAGACATTAATGTTAGTCAAATTATTACGATCCATTAAAATATAGCCGATAATGTGAATTGTTGAGTAAATGTGTATAAACAAATATAATATTCAATAATCCTATATAAACAATTAATAAATAGTAATGAAATAAATGAAATTAAATATAATTTCTAAAAAAAATCTCCTAATAAATAAATAAAAATAAAATAAAATAAGCAAAATACAAATAAAATGTATATGGTTAAATAAATTAATTATATGCGAAAAACTGTGGACTTGGAGAATTGCATGAGGGAATGAATAAATTAAACCCGTTGAAGGAAATAAATGTAAATATATATATTAAAATAAAAAATAAGAATGAGAGACCAGTAATTGAAAACTATAGAAAGACTAATGTTTTGCAAAATGAAAAGAAAAGGGAGGATTGCATGAGAGAAAAGGGAGAAATCGAGCAGAGCTTTGGCGTGGAGGAAAAGGAAAACCATCGATTGCCAAATTAATGCCGCCTACACCTTCCTACAGCCGGGAGACAACTTGCATTGATGAGGAATGGTGGAAGCATGGAGATCTTTCCTTGAGAAGGCATGGCGACCCTTTGAATGGTACAAAATTTGCAGAGCTTGACTAAAAACAACACTTACAGGAAACCTGACCCCTTCCTCTTTAAATCTGCACTTTGGGAGTTCATTGCAGTCAAGAAAATAGAGGAGAACAGAGAAGGAAGGGTGTCAGAGTGACGAGTGGAGCGCAGGAGCAAGGATAGAGCAGCAAGTGTTGATTCAACAAGTTCAAGCTACAAACCCCTGGGTAATGAGACACCATATACCAAGTTCATCTCCCCTATATTTATTCTTCTCATGAGGGTTGCATAATGTTTCTCAATCTAGAAAATAATAAGTCTCTTCTGTCATTTTCTGGTCTTTAAATCACACCGAATTGCTCGCTTGAAACTTCACCATTTCATCATAAAATCTATGGGGATATTTAGTGCAAATGAATATATTCAATCTTACATGCCGTAGTGAGCCATAGTCTTGACCATTGATGAGAATATGGCATCGTAGCTAATTTTGAAGAGTCTGTTTATTTTTCTTGTAGCACCATATTACCTAAGTGATATCTATAACTATTTGTTTTAAATCCTTGCCATAACTTTTACTTCTATTTACTATGTTGAAGGAAAAAACATATATATATCCATAACCCGTTCTAAGCCATTCATTATGGAACTAAACAAATATACAACTCTCTATACCAATATGAATTCTTTGAAACATCAACAAATAAAGCATAACTGGTGTTAACAGTGAGATGTATGCTCTCAACAAAAAAATTATATTTATATTTTGATAGGGGTTTCAAACTGGGGTGGCTTTTAATAGCAATCTTTATTGAGTACTATGTCAATGAAGTTTTAAATCCTACTGATGTTGCTATATAGGCTTTGGGAATTCAGCCTAGTGTAATTTACCTTCTAAAATTTATCCCACTCTATTTATTTTGGGCACTAAAATATGACTGCTCAGAAAATAACATAACAATAGTAAACTCTTTTCATTTCCAATCTTAGCCTGCCATGTGTTGCTGATATAGTTGAATAAGTGGAGATATCTAATGGAACTAGATATAATAAATTATATGTCAAACTGGTACAACCTAGTACGATCGTTAGTAAAGAATAAACAAGCCTAGGGAATTAAGAAATGAGGTTACACGTTATGTTAAGAGGAATTAGCTTCTAAGAGAGTTGATATTAATGGAAACTAATAATATTATCTTAAATGGGGGGGTATAACATGTATAAATTTACACCTTGCAAACAAATGGATATATATATATATATCTACCTCTTTGGGTTGGAAAGTCATAGGGATTGTGGGCTACCAATAGAGAAGGGCTATTTATTCCCACCTTCGATTAGAAGGAGTTTAGAAGTAAGTAATGCTTCCTTTATATGCACCTTTTGGAGTTCATTAATGGCTGAAATTATACTTAAAACAACTGCAACATCTTTTGGAACCAAGGAAAATGGTAGTATAAACCATCATGAAGTGGGTAGCATGTTGACTACCTTATTGGCATAAGTTAGGAGAGAATACTTACCTCCTTTTGGTTGAGTAACAACCATACAATTAAAAATGAATGAATTTTGGAACCCCAAATGTATTCCAACACTAGAATGGGTAGTTAAACCTTGAGGGTGCTATGTTAGAACCTACTTATTTTGAGTTAGGAATCTCTTTCTAGTTATAGAACTAAGTTGGATGTAGGTGCTAACTTTTACGACAATGGATGGAGTAGGACCCCACGAGGGCATAGGTCGAGGTGGTAATCATCTGAAACGTAGGCTATTCGGACTATCCATCCTAGGTGATCATTGACATAAAATTCTATGGCCCGCTCAAAGATAAGCTTATCCATGCTCGAGATTGACAGGGGTTAAGGAGCATAGTATACCAGTGAAATGTTAGGTGTACCTTTGGAAAGTGGGATATATTCTGCTAGGAGCATGTGGGCCATGGACACAACGACATGCCAATGAGGGACCACTTTGTTTGCTTAGCTGTCCGTTGGATTGTAGGAAAATGAATTTCTAACGAAGCTTAAGTAGGTAGTAGACTAGACATACCTCATTTCATTGATGTGGTATAACTGTATAAGGTTGGGTATCTTAACTTATCAAGGCTGGAACACCATGGGTATATGGTCATTAGGATGTTGGTCTTGCATGCAAAAAGCTAGTATAGTTGCCAACTCTCTCATCTCGGGCCACAAAATATGCTTGGAGGGGTGGATAGGGATTAATCCACATGGAGGGATCATATTGCACCCCTAAACTGAACTAAGGTAGGTAGAAGACATGAAGTCCTCATGACCTTGCAGAGCAATTATGGTAAGATTCAGGTATTATTATTTTGGATTTACTTCATGGCTTCTCTATTCTAATCACTGGCATTAAGGTTTGATTAGTTGTATGCATATATGATAAATGCTCTTGTTGTTGGAAATAAATTGCATTGTAGAAAATGGTAGTAAGCTAACTTGATATCATGAATATAATGTTGGAAAAAAATAGTGCTCTTTTTCAGTGTTTTGTTGGGGTTGTCATTATAAAAAGGGTATGTATTTTTTCACTACTGGGACAATGGAATAAAAAAAACACTTAATTATGTAGTGTGATCCCTTCAATGACATCGAGTACAAACATGTAAATATTTTGACTGTTGGTTCTTAGTATAGTCTACTCAGCGAGGGGACTATTGAGAAGTTGGGGGAGCTCATCATCAATTTGGATAAAAAGGGATTAAAATGCAAAAGTAAAAAATGACAAGGCTTATTGTCTCATAGGCTATTTTTAGTCTCATGGATGTTAAAAATTTCCATGCATGCATGTTGTAAAGGCATATCCAAGCATGTGATTAGAATTATTAGGGGAGAGGGTTAGATGATGGTGTATTTTAATTTTGGAATTGGTCATAGATAAATGGATATCACACCAAGATTCCAAATTGTTATTGTGGATAGTGTCAATTATTAATATTGTTATTTTTTATTTTGAATTTGAATTAACATATTTTTGTCCTCCATTTGATCTCTGTTAAAACTTGTCTATTATTCAAGTTTTTTTGTTAATTGAAAAATAGGAAATAAAATTACATAGAATAAGGTAGCTAGTAGGATACCAAGAAGATATGAGAAATAATTAAACAACTAACATCCCATCAAAAATTAAATAACAGTCCACAACATAACAATCATTCCACAACAATAGAACATAATTAAACTCTAAACTTCAGTAAACATTGCAATTTTTTGAAACACATAGTATACTCTTCATGTAGCTAGAGAATTTGATATTTAATATTATCCAAATGATTATCTATCTTCATATGCTCTCTGGGAACTCCTTGCAACTTAGAACATAAAAAGACAAATTGGAAAATGATATCAAACTAAAACTTTAGCATTTATGCTTCGTAATGAATAATATTATTTGAAACATTATTAAACAACTACTTTTCCATATATTAAGAAAAATAGTTTGTTTCATAGAATCTTACACAACAATATTATGAAGACCTAAATCCAAAATAGCTTCTTTCCAACATAGAACATGATAAAAAATAACAAGAAGAATCTTGAAAATAACATCCCATTTTTTCTAGCTCATGAATGGCCCTAGAAAATGTGCTTCAAACTTCCATTGTGTTGACAAAATGGAAATTTAACTAATTGAACCATCATATATTTCAACTTTTGTAAAAGTTTTCAAGCCAAAATTTGAGAATTAGCCTCAACTTTGGACCTCCAAACTTGAGCACTCAAACTTTTCCATGTCTTTTCTTAGAACTTTCATTTCTATTTTTGGTCAATCTAACATTTAATGATATAGTAGGAAGGAATTTTAAATAAACTTATTTTAAAGGAAAGAAAATGAACTAATATCAAGATAGCCACAACCAAACCTTGAAGAGAGTATAATGCAGTAGAGTGCAAATCTTCATAACTAAGTCTATAGCCCAACCAATGATTTTACAAATATAACATATTCTTTAGACTTATTATTTAAACTAAAATTTGTAATGCTTTACCAAGTAGCCTAGTCCAAAGTATTAAAATCCTAGATGTCCTCAAATAGTTGAACCCCTTTATTGAATAAATAAAAATTTTATCTTGGAAAAGCAATAGCCAAGAGATGACCTTGATATTGAACCAACATATTTCAACAAATAGATGAAGAACTAAAATTGAAATCATGTTGTAAAGAAGAACTTTTCCAATTTAAACATTTGCAATCTTGCTTCTAAGCTTTTAATGTAAAAGAAATAAAGCTTGGTTTTAAAGAAGGGAGAAAGCAAAATTTTATCTAACCATTTGATAGATGATAATTTTCCTTTAATAAAAGCAAGGATAATGTGATGAAAAACTAGATTTTTGCATGGCTCATCTCTAGTAACAACTCTAATTATCCATTTTGTTGACACATATATCCCCTAGGTTTGGGGATCCAATAGGCCCAATCCACTTTTAGCTTTTGGTTGAATACAATGTAACCATGAAGTGGACTTAAAACCAACATTACTATTCCAATTTGACCATAAAAAGTGGTGAATGATTTTATTTAAATATTCATAACCTTTTTTAGAGGGCATCTAGAAAGAGGATTAATACACATAGGAAGCTAGGAATAAATGGTTCACGACTTGGATCTTGCTATATAATGACAAAAAATCGTTACCCCAAGTATAAAGTTTGTTTTTAGCTTAGTGAGAAAACGGTTCCACATATCAAAAAAGGAAACTCCCAACCCAAAAGGGTACCCAAGTAACGAGATTGCCTATGTTTTATTATCTTCCACTCTTTAGGAATCCAATAATTATCTAGATTCATTCACACCATGAGAAATTTAGTTTTCTGATGCATTAACTTTGAACTAGAAATAAAACAATAAAGATTAAGGACATCCATCACATTATTAATATCCTCTTCAATTTTTTGAAGAAAGAGCATACTATCATCAACATTTAATGAGAGATAAGCAAAAAAACATTGTTTGGGATGGAAATACCCTTAATCATATTTATTTGATTGTATTTTTGCAACATATAACCAAGAGAATCAACAACAAGAACATAAGGAAAAGGTGACCAAGGATAGCCTTACCCGATTGAGCATTATAGGGGGAATGGATATGTCAATTATTTATTTATAATCAACTATGTATTTACATATTTGAATAATATTTGAGCATGTTTACATATTTTGGGACCAAAACCCAACCATTATAACATCTTGACGATAAATCTCCAACATATTCTATCATAAGCTTTATCGAAATCAAGCTTAAATAAAAAGGACATTTTGTCTCGATTGCTACACCCATTCAATAGTTCCCATGCCAGAATAAGATTATCTAGAATAAAACTTCCATGAAGGAACCCAATTTGCTCAAGCCTAACTATTCATTTTTCCACAGGTTTAATCCTTATAGTGATGTATTTAGCAATAATTTTATAAGAGGTATTAAGCAAAGTAATATGATGTCATCCAAAGATAAAGTCTTCATTTTTCCCCTTTGAAAGGAGTTTGTTTATGCCTTTATTAATAGTAGGTCCTAAAGAACCTTGCTCCAAAGCTTCTAAATATAATAGATAAAATTATTCTTTAATATATTGTCAAATTATTTAATAGAATTCAATAGCAACACCATCGATCCTTGCAAGGATTTTGTTAGAGGACATTGAAAATATAGCTTGTTCTAAGTCCTCCAAAGATATATCACAATCTAAAAGTTGATCATATTCGTATCCATCTTCTTGGATATATGATATTTAGTATGTAGAATTTCTAGAAAAAACTGTGTGCAGATTTTTGGATCAACGTTTCGGATCATACTCCATGATCCATCATCATACTTCTCTCTCTATCTGCTTTTCATCCCGATGATGGATCATGGAGTATGATCCGAAACGTTGATCCAAAAATCTGCACACAGTTTTTTCCAGAAATTCTACATACTAACTATCATGGACTGTGGAAACAAAATGTTATTATATGATATTTAATAATATCAAATAATAAGTTAATTGTGTGCCTTACCAATGTGAATCTTAAAATCCTATCATAATAGTTCTAAAACAAGACTTTATTATCTTCTTGGTTTGTATGAATAGAACCAATTTCATCTTAATTTCTCCAATATTCCTTTTATGTTTATAATTTAGAAAATTGAAGAAGCATTTGAAACCTTTGTTACCCTCCTTACCCAATGTAATATGGCCCTAATTTTAGCTCCTTTTCCTCAATAAATGTTAAGATTACAAATTTGGGATTCTATAGAGACTATAGAAGCTTGCATATTGATATTATTTGGATTTAGATTTAGAAATTTTTTGGTGTTTTTAGCTTCCATTAAAGGTATATTTTCCTAACATTTTTCTACCAAGCCAATCTCTTACCAAAAGCACATAATATTTCAACACATTATGAAATAGCATGGTGCCACCAATCCCTATATGAATCCCCTTGTTTTGGCTTAGGGATAGAATTCCAAAGGCCAACTAGAGCAACAACATAAGAGCAATTTTTTTTTAATGGAAGGTATTAAGTGTATATGGTAACTTAGAAGCCACTATATTATTTTCAAACCATATAATAAAATAAAAGATAGGGAAAAGGTTTGAGAGAGTAGTAGAATAATCTCCTCTAACACAATGACCAGAAGAATCTTGAACCACTTGAAGATTAGGGGATAAATAGAACCTATCAAATCTACTAAGCTTCCTATCATCCTTAAATTTGTAATTAGACTAAGTGTACCAATTCTAGTTATGACTTAAGCCTTTATTATGAATTGGATTTATTACTCCCACAATGTTATGATAATACAACTATTTGTCAAGTTCTTCACTACTCAACTTAATATGGTTGGGCCAACTATGATCATTTGGATGTTCCACCATATTAAAATCACCTCATATCTCCCAATCACTATTAGGAAGATTTTTAGACATCCAATCCCATAAATCACTTCTTTCTTTTACAATATTGGAAGCATAAACTAAGAAAAAAAAAAGAGTTGTTCATTGATAAAAATTAGAGCCCACACACAACTATGTGAAGGGTCCTTCCCTTTATCAAAGAAAAAATAATACACTCATGAATACAAACCAATGACCACCCCATACCTTCTCTATGCAACCCATGCAAAAATTTAGCATCTCTCCATACATTGGATAGAGAAGAAGCAAGGCAAAGGCCATTGAGTTTGACTTCTTAGAGAAAAATAATATCAGGTTTCCAATTAATATTTACATCCTTAACTCCATATTTTTGATGATGGAGAGAAATAATTCTTACATTCCAAGATATAATTTTGTAAGTCAGGGTAGAGAGGATTCAAAAGGGTCTTCTTCTCGTGGCAAAGCATCATAATGGTTAGCAAGAGAGATAGGTTGATCAAAAGTTCCTTATTCTTTTATAGCAAGAGGTGGAGATTGGGACATATTGATGTAGATCAGGGTAGAAGGCGTCTAAAAAATCACAATTCATCAAATTTTCCAATTCAATGGCCTAAACACATCGAACAAGAAGATTTCCTTCACAAATTTACACTATGCCTTTAAGGGCAGCAAATAGGGTTTTTGTGACATAATTTTCAGACGACAATTCAAACCCACAACCTAAAACCTGTTTTGGATACCCATTAATCCCTTTAACAACATATCCAATTTTCAGGGTGGATTGTTTTGGAACGTAAGGGTCAAAAAGTTGTTGCTATGGTTTGAAAATGCCTAATTAGGCTTGTTTGAATGACTCCCAACAAGGTTTTCAAAACCCAAACCACAAATCTTCATAACAAAAGCCCAGAAATGTCCAATATGGTTTGCACAAAAATTTCCCACTCTTTCAAAACACTGCCCATGAGTTTTCTATCAAACCCTACCATCTATGCATCATTTTTGCCTAAAAACATGAAGAAAATCAACTAGGGCATCACTCAAACTTATACTTAACACCACCCCCCACTCCTGCCACTTCATGTAAAAAATACCCTACCAATCTACACCAATTCCACCAATTTTCAGACCATTTCATTGGTGGAATGGGTCAAAACTTCATTTTTCTCCTCTCAAACCCTCAAAATAGGGTTTTTTGAACTAGTTTTAGAAAAATGACTATAAAATCCTCAAATCTCAATGAAATATTATGAGACAAATTCCAAAATGAATATAACTCATCCCTCCATAAATTTCAATGCGCAAGAGATCACCTACAATCCGTACAAGGCCATACCAAGTGTTATAGTAGCAAAATTTTCCTTCAAAACGCAGAAAACAAGAGCTTTGGTATTCAAATTTTAAAATTTTACACCATCAACCTTGTTCCAACATAAACACATTATTTTTAAACCTTAACCAACCCCAAAAAACTGACCTCTAACTACCTTTTAATTCTCATGACCGTTTAACTTCCCTTTACATCAAAAAATGCAAAAAGTGCAAAGTTGTTTTGACAACTTTTGCAACTTTTTGTGCAACTTTACAAACTTGACCAAATCAACTTCCAAATGACTCCAAACCTCCTAAAAACCTAAAATGACTCCAAAAACATCAAAAATTGTCTTTAAGACCTTATTACAAACCAAAAGACTCAACATGTAACTCTTTACAATATTTTCACATTAAGAGCCATGGCGCTCTGCACCATACTCCCCGGGCAAAAAGGAACTCAAGTCCCCTTGAGGACAGTGCTAACACATCAGATCCAAGCTTGATTCCATCATTATTCCATCATTATTTGATCATTCCAAGTGTTTTCTCCATTAGACAATCCCTTCTGATGAGCCAAAAACTGAAAACATGCTTCATCATTTGTCTTGTTGAACTCTTTGGCACTCAATTCATGCTTCAATTGCAAAAGTTTGTTTGGTAGATGATTCATGATATGTCTTTCACTTGAAACTATTGTTAAACCTGCCCCTTTACCTGTTACCAACCCTCTTCCATGCTTGTAATGAACTCCCTTGCTTTGCTTATTTGGTGTATGTTTGAATTTGCTCTTTTGCCATTGCAACTCATCTTTGATCTCTTCACTCTTCCTTTCCATCTCTCCCATCTGATGCTCTGTCCCTATGACTACCACTTCATCAGGTTTACCAACCTTTGATTGGAAAGAAATAAAATGACCACTATCCTTTCCTGAAAACACTGAATGTAACACCTCCTCTAGCCTCTCATCAAGATACCTTTTAAACCAACCTTGAAGCTGCAAAACCAATTCATCTATGACCTTCAACAAATCTGGTTT
This sequence comes from Sequoia sempervirens, assembly GCA_007258455.2. Classification (NCBI taxonomy): domain Eukaryota; kingdom Viridiplantae; phylum Streptophyta; class Pinopsida; order Cupressales; family Cupressaceae; genus Sequoia; species Sequoia sempervirens. Next base: position 364,665 of record VDFB02181648.1, read on the forward strand.
TGACACCAACTCAACATCATTTCCCTCCAAAATTTGATCGCTCTTCATGTCTTCTTTCTTAGTATCTTCATATTTAGTGGTGGGTGAAAACTCCACGTGCTTGTCTTCCTTTACCTTTATGAGTTCTTTCCTACCAACCATCATCACATTGGCTGCCTTGGTTTGTCCTTTATCATCTTCTTTCAAGGGTGTCAAAGTAAAAGAGATTCCATCTTTCTCTATCTCATAAGTATTCTACGTACCATCATACAAAGCATACCTATCAAATTTCCAAGGCCTCCCTAGCAACAAATGACAAACATCCATAAGCAACGCATCACATAAAATATTATCTTTGTACCCTCCTATATTGAACTCTACCCAAGCTTGCTCATTAACCAAAACAAATTGACCCTCTCTCAATCAAGAAACTTTATAAGGAGTATCATGTGGTATTCTATACAATCTAAGTTTTTCAACCATCTCATTAGAAACCATGTGTAGACCATATTGGACATGTCTGGGCTGTTGGTATGAAGATTTGGGGTTTGGGTTTTGAAAACCTTGTTGGGAGTCATTCAAACAAGCCTAATTAGGCCTTTTCAAAGTGTAGCAACAATTTTTTGACCCTTATGTTACAAAACAAACCACCATGCAAATTGGATATGTTGTTAAAGGGCTCAATGGGTATCCAAAACAAGTTTTAGGTTGTGGGTTTGAGTTGTCATCTGAAAATTATGTCACAAAAACCCTATTTACTGCCCTTAAAGGCATAATGCAAATTTGTGAAGGAAATCTTCTTGTTTGATGTGTTTAGGCCATTGAATTGGAAAAGTTTTTGAATTGTGATTGTTTAGACACCTTCTACCCTACTTTGCATCACATATGTATCACAACTAGAGGAGGAGAAGTAGAGGCCTGATCCATAGATTTTAAGTTTTGGTGGGAAGAATGATGAGGAGATCTTTGAGAAAACAAATACCCATCGTGACTCACAATTGACCTAGAAGGTTCCTTTATTTTTCTTATTAATCTCTAACCATATATCATAACATCTTTGTGAGATGATTTGAGAATAAACAGAGACTTATTATTATTTTGGATATCAAAAGGTGATTGGAGCAATTTTTGTGGGGAAATAGTATCCTTGGACATAACGGATGATTGAGACTAGGGTTTCATTTGTTGTTGACTAGAAGGGGCCAATACTTGAGGCTGCACAAATATGTTCCTTCTAGTAGGAGAATCTCTTATTAGGCTGTCTTCTTTTAAATAGTAAAAACAAGCATTAGGTTTATTTAAATATACTAAAGGCTGGTAAAACCCAAACATAGGGCCAATTAAATTGAGATTTTTAGGTAGTTGGTTATTTAAATCCATCTCAACACAAAAGATAGGATACACCCTTAATATAGAAAAATTGTTTACATTATTTTTACACCAAATTACTCTTCCATATGATCTAAAGACAAGGTTTAGAAATGGAAGCTCCACCCTAGGTTTAAAGCAATCTAAAAGGGATTTTCAAGTGAAAATATAGGTTCCAAGCTTGTAAATAACATAGTTTCTCACAAATAACCCAAGTACTATATTACAATACAACTTAAGCATGCTTTATTGCAAGAGATGTAGCCTTTACCTAACCCTCTCAAAGCTTCAATTTCCTAGCCTCTATTTTCCCAATTTAATTTGGCCCATTTGTGAAAGTCTAATTCTAAAGGCATACCTCTTAATAAAACAAAATTACATATCTATGTTGAAATTCAACAATATAATCCATCACATCATAAAGGAGCATAAATTAAAGTCTTAAACTATAGTCAAAAGCTTCAAATCCTATACTAGAGTTATCCTTGTGCACTGCCACCTACATGACAAGTATTAACCACATAGGAATATTGCAAACCATTATTGAAAACTACATGTAGAAGGATTGCACTCACCTCAGCCTCACATTTAATTTTCAGAAAAAGGATTGACCATTGCATTCTTCATGCTCATTCATTTTCATGTGGAGACCTTAAGTTTTACATACTTCTACTAATGGCTAAACACAATAACATGATGCGTGTGCAGTTTTTAATCCTCTTTCATGATATGCTTATAAATGTAGGTGTTCAAATAAAGAGCCATGGGATTGTTACTTTCCACATACCATCAGCCCAAAAAATAGGCATACAACTTTAATAATATTGCTCTCAAACTCATAAGAAATGGTTCGTATGGTATGGCTTATGAACTCATAAATTTTGGGTTTCATTTTATTTTTGTTAAATATTCATTGATGAGTGCAACCATCACTAATAATGCATATTTTTAGACCAAATATATTACTAAATATATTATTGGATATTAAGTTTTTTGTAGACATCAAATTTTAGTGTGTTACTTGCAAAATCCTAATTATTTATTTTCATTTATTTGCTATTACATATGTTCTTCATTGGTGCAATGGTGATTTTTCTAGTATGTGTTGAAATAGACAACAACTACATGAATTAAGATACATAATAGATGGGATATATAAAATGCATATGTAGTGTGTAAGAAAGCATATATACATAATGTGTATAAGCTATAACCAAGAAACCATGTGAAGTGTTAGGGACTTTGAGAAATTGGTAAATAAATCTCCTTCCTACCCAAATGGGTAAAGTTGCACAATAGATGGATTGTATATACTATGTTTGTAGCCCATAAAAACCATATACATACCACATAAAGAATACACATAGGATACTTATCACTTTATATCTTATATCATAAGATTAAGACACTTGTTGTAATCTTATGTTATCATATGTCTCACCTTGGCTTATATAACCAAGAGGTTCTCTTTGTAATCTTTGATCATCCATATTAATTCTATTTATATTATTTGATATTATTTTCATATTAATCTTCTCATTTATTTGTGTTTTCTATTAGGCCTCTAGATCTTGGGTGACTATCTTTATAACTAAATCTTACATGGTATAATAGTAGGTTGAGTGTCTTCAATTAGATTTTTTAAGAGATCTTGAGTCTCGATATTGGTGGATATTAAAAAGTTGAGTATTCTCTTTTCTTGCATCTAATAATGACCTAAATAATTAGAAAAACATGATAGAAATACTAGATTCTAGGGGTTCATGTGGCTTTATATTGTAGGTTCCTCTTAGAGTATATTGGTGCAAATTTCAGCTCACCATTGAGTTTAGGGTGTCCAAGAAAGGTAATTTATCTTTTTTATTTGTCCATATTGAACATGTGAGGCTATATCTACAATATTTTGAAGTTTGGAAGTTGTTGCCATATCCATAAGGTAGCTACAATTTTAGAGCATTTTGGATCAAATTTGACCTTTCCATAATGTCTGGAAGAGCTAAAAGCCTAAGGGTCAATTGTGAAATCATAAAATTTGGACACCTTTTTTCTAGACCCTTAGCGATTTTTTTGAGCCCTTCCATCATACAATCACTTGTACAATTGTATGAACACTTGCATCATAATTTGTGTAGGTTGATGTAGAAGTTTCAATCACAATAAAATAATATTCTAGTTTTTTAGAAATTTTTAGAAAAAAGAATATATATATATATATAGGTGTATTGCTTGTGCAGAACTTCATAGGTAGTCATATTAATTAGCATACATGATCTTGAGAGGGTGCCACATGGTACCTCTCCACAAGCTTGACTAGACCTACCACTTAGGCACCTCAGCCTTGTCACAACCAAAATATTTTGATAGGATATGTTGATAGTTTAATATCACAAAACTATGAAAAATTTCCAAACCACTAAAGTATCTCATTGAGCAATTAAATAATCTTATAAAATAAGTAAATTTCAATAAATGACAATGATTTTCAACTACAAAAAGTGATTGTATAAAATCAAAAGGTATTTTCAAAATTTGGGAGCATATTTCATAAATAAGAGAACAATCCATCATAGGTGATGTTAACATCATCATGACATCAATAGACCAAGACCCCAACTAGCCTACCCTTCAAAATTTACATTTTTCATTTGAAAAATGATCTTTAGAAGGCCACAAATCAATCATTCAAGCTCCTTTTTATGACATTTTTTTATAATTGGGTTGGAATTTTATGATCTTCATATTGGTGTAGATGGTTCTTGATTCTGGGGTCTAGGTTTTTTAGAAATTATAGATTCTCATAGGTGTTGCTAAGTAGTTCTCATTTTGAGAACTTATGAGGCTTCGTTTAGGTTTGCATGATAACATTTTATAGTGTATTTTTAAAAGTGCATAAATTTTACCAAATTTATAATGGCGTGATAATATTAATCTCATTTTGTCAAAATAATATACTTTCATTTCTATAGCCAAATTTGACATTTGCATGTACTAAGATCAAGACTACTTTTATTGTCTTTAGCAAAGGAAATCTATAATTGCACTAAGTATAAAGTGATACAATCAAATATTACTAGGGGGATCATTGATTGAGTGAATTTGGGGGGAATCTTCTTGTGGTTGTGGCTGCATTCCTTTTGATTTGTGTTCTTTCTCTATTGCTTCATAATGGAGTAATCTTTGGTTCTGCTTCTAACATCTTACAACTATCCTAAATAGAAATATAAAATGAATAAATTGCTAATAGTAAAGAGGTAGTTCATGTGCTTTATGGTGAACCAACCAATGATGAAGTTAAAAGGAATAAGTGGTTGAGTATATGTGAAGGCATTAGCTATTTATATATGTATGTCTCTCTTGTGTTGTTATTTTACATTGAACTTCAATATGAACTCACAAGCGATCCATTTCTTGAACCTTGTATTTTGTCTTCTCCATCTTCTATTGCTTTTGATAAAAATGGAGTTGCTACATTTGTGGCTTTTAATGATTTAGTACAATAGTGCATTCTTTATCTTCCAAATATAGCTACTTGGGATGAGTATTTGACAAACATTGTAATTTTTTTGTCAAGGTTATCTTGTAGACTTGGAGGATGTTATTGAGCATATTCATATTATGTTTGATGTTAGCTCTTATAGAGTTGCATCCTCTTCTTATATTTTATGGGGGGAGCTTCAGACCCTTACATTCTTTCTCCACATGATCATTTGTAATAATTTTCTATTGGATTGGAAACTCTTGAGTAGCATTTGGAGGAGTTGGTTTTGTCTTTGGACCTTGTTCTACGTTAATCTCTACTAGATTATGGATTGTCATCTTCATTAGTTTGGCTTGGAAGACTTGACTTGGTAGTGGTAGCTTTTGGCATCAACATGGAGACACATAAGAAGAGTTCATAGACTTCATATATTTTAGTTTTCTTCCTTCATATTCCTTTTAGGAATGGGAAGAAATCCTTCATACACCTTTGTTTTTGTTTCTTTTAAGGGGAGACATATTATTTGTTCATGGACCATATTCAACATATAGTTTTAAGCATCTACCATTGGCACAAATTATACATTGAGGGGGGTTGCATGGTCTCTCTTCTTATCTCTTATGAGGGGATTTTAAGTCACATGGCGTTTTTTCATTTTCATGCTTTGAGAAAAAAATATTTTTCTCTTTTGTGAAGGATTTTTGTCCCACTAAGTTTTCTCCTTTTCTCTAATTGTGAGAGATTCATTTATACATGGGTACCTAACAAGGCCTAGTAGCTTGGATCCATATTTGTATATATTGTATTTTGTACATTCCTCCTTGAGTTGCACTTAAGGGTGGTTTGGTGTGAGGAGGGTGTTTTTCCTATTTGGTTCATCACCTAGGTCCTATTCACACTAATTATCTAAGTTTACTTACGGTACACATAGGGTAATTATATTTTATATCTCATAGCATAAGATTAATACACTTTTCATAATATTATGTTATCACATGTCTCACCTTGGCCTATATAACTAAGGATTCTCTTTGTAATCTTAATCATCCACATTCATTCTATTTGCATTATTTGATAGGAATATAATTTATTATTGTTATATTGATCTTCTTATTTCTTTGTACTTTCCATTAGGCTGTGACTATATCCATAGCCAAATATCATAGGAGAAATGAAATAACTCATAGAATTAGGAGTCTAACTAGTAAGATAAAAAAACCTTCCATAAAAAAAGATGTAATAGAATGAAGAGCTATATTGGTATAAATAATGAATATAAAATTATTATAAAATAATAAAATGACCTTGCTACAAAGGTAAGGATAAAAGCCTAGATGAAATCCTAGGAAAACTAAGATCATAAAAAGTGTCTTAATCCTATGATATGAAACACAAAAACTAAATGACCTAAGTAAGCTTTAGTAACTATGTGTGAATGGGTCCCAAACTGAAACTAGTTAGGCAATTACCTTTTTCACACCAAAACTTTTGTCATCAAGTGGGAGAATATATTAATCAATTCTAGTAGCCATGTTCATATCCTAAAGTAAGTGATATTATAACGGACAAATACATATATTAAATTTTAGGGAATCTACACTGTAATACATAAGATTGTACATATTTTGATTCATTTTTGGAGTAGTATAGTTTTAAGAAAAAATTTGCACAAAGACTTGCTTCAACCATTCTTTTTGGAGCATTAATAGATAAAACCAAGATGTCTTGAGAACAAGGAATTAATTAAGCTAGAGGATATATTGGTCCTAATAGAACCACACCACTCCCATTAGGTTTGAAACTTGAAAGGGTGGCCTAATGGAAACCAATGGTGAAAAAGAACAAGGGCACCAAAGATTAGTTGTAAAAGAATAAATCCCAAAGTAGGAAAAAACAAGATGAAGTCACTACACACAAAGGAAATAATAACATCTACAACTAAATTGTGACATCTATAGAGAGGCATATCAATGAATAAAAATGAATAGGGACACTTCCTTATTTTTATTCATAAACACACACACACATATACCAATGGTGAAAATGAACAAGGGCACCAAAGATTGGTTGTAAAAGAAAAAATCCCCAAGTAGGACAAAGCAAGATGAAGTCACTACACGCCAAGGAAGTAATAGCATCTACAACTAAATTATAAAATCTATAGAGAAGCATATCAATGAATAAAAATGAAGAGGGACACTTCCTATATATATATACCACATAAAAATATAAGATGTGATAAGGAAGATGAGTGAGATATAAGAGATGGAATTATGTCATAGAAGAGAGGTGTGGATATCTGTAAAGAGGGAGATAAGAACATGATGTATTGAGAGATTGTAATAGATATATTAGAAGCTATTATATATGTTGAGGATTTGATGGATATATACTACATGATATTATAATAAATATAATTTATATTGTATACATGTATGAATGATATATTTTATTTGATATATATTGGAATCTAGTGCACTAATGTGTAATCCACCATATATGTTCTAATTCTAATTTTTACACATAGCACTACCTGGTAAAAACATATAGCAACCACATATAAATAGGTCAGATCTTCATTCTATTCTTTCTTACCAACAAAAATATAATGCATATTTAGAAAGATAAAACTAAATCATGACTATTGTTTTTTATTTCCTTATGGTATCTTGTTTATGAATTAAAAATTATATTACTTAGGCTTGGATGATAATCATTTATCACTTTCTCTCTCTAATATGTATTGCTTTAGCAATGAAAAAGAACAATATTTAGTGTTTGATAATCCATCTCTCCTTGTTAATGTCTATATACTATGAAAATAAAGCATGAACAAAAAATACTTGTATCATGTGTTATATTATCTCTTTATTATGCTTATGTATTGGAACTCAAAAATGGATAAGATGAACCTAAGTATGTTAGGATAGGTTTATGTATTCATTTTTGTGTTGGGATGAGAAAAGTTATATTTAAATTCCTATTGAATCTAATTAATGTTTAGAAAGGTATTGTATCATTTATGATTTTTTTTATTATTGTATTCTTGTGAGTGTGGTGTTGGGAGGAAATACCTTTATGTCATTTAAGGGCGATGTTATCATCTCCCCTACCTTGTTTCCTTTCTTCCCTTCTTGTATGCTTATATATAAATTATATGTTTCTTTCTACCCTTTTGGTATGCTTATGAGTGTGGTATTGGGTAAAAATACGTACATGACATTTGAGGGTGAGGTTATAATCTCATCTACCTTGTTTCCTTTCACTACTTCGTTTACCTAGATATGGTTTTCCTCATGTGTTTTGTGTGATAGGTTCCAGTAGATTAGTATTCCACTTGTGTGTGTTAGTGCTACATTATAATATATTCCACCATTCATAGATTAATACAACATCACATATCTAGTGAGGTGTATTTTCTACTTGTGTCTTCCACATGTGTAGAGTGTTTAAGTGTGGGATATTCACCTAGGTGTGATCATGCAATGCTTTGCTATTTGTGTTGAATTTGCTAATGCACAAAATGCTTGTCATGTTTCACCCATTTTGTACTTAGTAAAATTTAGCATTATAGGGTTTAGATATGTGCATAATTAAATAGAATGCTTCTTCATGTTATTTTAGTTAGCTTTTTGAGGGAATTTTCCTCCTCCTTCCATCTAGACATACCTTTGAGTAGTACTCATTTAGGTGCCACATTAATGAGTTCCTTATTATCACTTAATTCTTACCTTCCATAGTTTAGCATGTACCATATGGGGGGTCTATGCTATGCATCCCTTCCTCATGATCATTTTACCTCTTCTTTATTTTGCATGATCATTAACACACACACACACATAGTATTAGGTGGGGTTGTGGTAGAAAAAATTATTCTATGTATATTGTATTATTATTTTGTTATACATTTTAATTTAAAAAGAATTTTATTTGTAATTTATATAATTTACAATGATAATTCATGGAAATTATAGAGTTACCTCGAAAGTAAAATATTTCACTTAAGTTAATGTAGTAATCTATATAGTTATCATGAAAGTGTGGGGACAATAGTTAGTGAAGGAGAAGTAAGTGATCCATCAAAGTCCCCTAAATAAAAGAGTAGAATTATAAAAAGACAAGGGGAAGAGATAGATAAAATATTGTAGAAGTGATTCATTAAGAAGGCTAGAGGAAATGAATATGTATAGCATTAGTTAATTAGAAAATATAAGTATCAGATAAGCCTCATGGTTATCTCTAACTAAAGCTACTCATTATGGATACAACCTTAAATATTTGTTAGACACGTCATGAGTAGGGAATAACTCCTTTTATGTCTCAAGGTGTATGATGCATGTGAAGCCCTTTGAAGCCCTAGTAATAGACAATCTTGTACCAACAAAAAATATTTTTCTTTCTTTCTTTATATTCTTTATTTTATAAATTTTCTGCATGCCTTATGTATTATTTTTTTAATTTTCACTAGTAGGTTTTTTATTACTCTTGGATGCACTTGTATGTTAGAATAAAGGGATGGTATGTATATTTTTACCACATTTATTGATCTTGCTGAAAATTTGGAGTGTGTAGTAATGAATTATTCATATATTCCAATATTGATATTTAATTTTATTTTTAAATATTATATTTGTGAACTCTTGAACCATGTGCATTTAAGAGAATGTAGAATATTACAAACATTCCACATATATTGGTGAACACTTGTAAGATGTTCAAATTAAATCTACATCATATTTTGAGGGTCATCTTGATCCTTAGGGATTGCTAGGAATTCTAGATGTGTATATGTATTCATTTATCACTTTAACCCATCATTTCTTGATCCTTGAATTTTATATATTTTACAATTCTAAGGGGATATTTTGAATCTAATATAATTCAATTATGCATCTAGTTGTACATTTTTAGTTCCAAAAATTAACAAATATTTTTTGCTTTTATTCCATCTTCACGTATTACTTTATTATTTTATTATGCAATCTTGTGTTGAGACACTTAAATAAAAATCTTTAATTGAATATTAAATTTATTGATAGATTCATTTCAAGAACCAATGCTACAAATGTTAAGACTAGACCCATTCTCTTCAAATGTGTATTTAATATCAATTATCTTAATCCCTAGTACCATGATTATAAGAGGTAGTTTTCCCTATTGAATGGAAAAAAGGGGAAGTTCAGAAGGAAGAAAAGAAATCTCCATAGAATCGAGATGAATATATTTGAGCATAGATTGTAATGTGGCCTTACATGAAATGGAATATAAGTCTTTTATAATTCTTGTTGAAGTAGGTTTATATGGAAAGGATAAGCCTAAATAAGATCCTAAAGGGAGATCTTATCCTTTGTGGATTGGATTTGTTAAAGAATATTAAACTCCTTAATTTTCCTAGAAGTAATGTGAGGAGTAGATGGGAGAATAGTGTCATGTCCCACTTATGAATTTTATGATTTTTTTAATAATTTTCAAGTAAGTGAATTATAAATGCATGCATGAAAACCAACAACTAAGTCTAATGATAATGTTGGTTTTGAATAGTACAACTTGATATTTAAAAAATAACCAAAAACATACAAATTTATTCTTTGATTATATCATTTTTCAAGAAAATTCAAATTGAATTTATTGACCAAAATAAATTGAATTTTGTAATTACAAACCACAATGTATTATCAATTTGAACCATTATTGCTTTATTGTTGCAATCTATATAGAACTATAGCCAATACACTTATTCTTCAAATAAAATATAAGACC